>JAOXYM010000021.1:18760035-18808284 GCA_028567055.1 Leptatherina wallacei
ATATATATATATATATATATACTGTATATATGTTCAATCAGAGCAAGTTATTCTGAATAACCCACAGATTTAATGTATGTTAGGATCAAACTAGGCCTGTAGTTAAACCTTGACAATTTAAGATGCTCCAGTGTGAATAAGACATTCATTGAGTTTGAATGCTTCTCAAAAGCCAACATGCTTCCCAGAGAGCTTTATGATTTTATGATTGAGGTTTTTGCTGAACTGGAAAGTTATTTCTCTGGGTCCATACTTTAAATCTATCCACTTCACTAAGCTGACTGATTCTTCTGGGAAAATGACATAAAATTGTGGTTTCTCAGTTGAAGGAAATCAGGTCAAATGGGTGCTGCTAGAGCACTAATGGTTAGCCAGTCAGTTCCATACACATAATCCCAATTTCACTGTTGTTGAAAGGTCTCAAGCTGGAGCATGGCTACATATTTGTGCAAACTTAGAATGATGTCAAAGTCAAGCAGATGAATTGGTTTCTAGGGAATTATTGGCAAAAACAAACACTGAACAGCAAAGATGTTGATTAGACTGAAGCTGAAATTGATCACAGTAGCAACAGCTGTGGTGAGGCTGTTTGACAAGAAGTCATTTTCAATATAATTTCTATTTAGACAACAAAGATGAGCAATTGTTAAACCACTTAGACAAAATAACACTCAAACTTTTATTGGAAACTTGCAGTGACAGCTGAGAAAACATCTGCTGATGAAGTTCATGTGAAAAGAGTAAAAGGTCCAAAACAGCTACAAAGCTAGTGAAACACATGGTGAGATAGTTTGTTTCTTCTTCATTAATTAAGCATAGATATTATTTTAATGGTTGTTATAAATGTGTAGTTACCCACATTTCTTAATTACTCAAATCGAACGAAACATTTAGTAGAAATACGTTGCATCTTCATCTGTTACAGAATGAAGCAGTTTTTGGGGTATCAACATGGGGTTTCCATATACTTGTCTTCCCTGCCTCCCTCCTCTCCTTTGAAGAAAGCTCATGAAGTGACCATAAAAGTTTCTCCAGGGAGGAAATATTGCCAAATTAGGAATATCATGAAATATGGCCAAAATAAATAGTTTACATTTACAAAACAAAGGTGGCTTTCCTGAAGAAGTAGCTCTACAAGGCTGAGATTTGCAAGATTGCAAATTCTTATCTCGCTTATTGCAAGCTTTTATCTGATTTGCATAAAAAAATTATTTACTTAAACACTATTTTACTCCTCTGAGCCCAAATATGATCAGAATTGATGCACAGCCTTGACTTTAGCTTCTACTCTTGCTACAGAGGATCATACTGTGGCAAGGACGACATGTTGGCTGAAAGGGTTACGGCCGTCTTGCACTTTCTCCAGGATCTTTCTTTTTTGTTCATGTGCCATGTGTTACGGTGGACTTCTCCTTCCTTCACTCTCCGTTTCCCTCCTCCATTCTTCTCCTGACCCCTCCCCCAGCTATGGAAATGAGCTCTGTGCTATGGATATGAGGGTGAAGATGAGGTTTGCAGCAAATTTCCAGCCCTGCTTGCAAGACAGCCTCTTGGCTCATTGCCAACATTTTGCAAGTCCTCTCCAGCCAACCAGAATTCCTGTCGGTAATCACCTGACCCTGAATTCCCAGACAAAGAAATGTTCATGCTTTCTTTTTTTAAGCGATCTCCTCTACCCCAAGAGTGGGGGCGAAAAAAAATCTCAAGCCCCACACTGGATTATGAGGGTAGCACGCTGGCGTGTATGGGTATGTGCACTGCATTGTTTGTTTGATAACACAGGGGGATAGTGTGCATGTCTGATTAGCCTGCTTACAGCGAGGGAAATATGCTGACTTCAGGTATTTCCACGAGAGTTGTTGTGGACCATCTGTACTGCATGGCTTAAAGGAAAATCGTCTCTTTAAAAAAGGAAGAGTGAGCAGGCTTTAGCCGTGTTTGGGAAAAAAGTTGCTGGCATGAAAAAAAGTTTCTCTCGTGGGATGAATATGTGCTGAAACTATTTCCTGTTTCAGAGCAGCACCTAGAAAAGTCAGAGTAGCATAAATTCTTTTCTAGATGAAATATATTTAACTTTAAAATGTTGCCGTGTCTTCTTTTTTCTAGGGCCGGTGTGATTTAACCTTACATAACATTTGACTGAGAAAAGGCTGAATTTGTTGCATAAGCCTCAAAGCCCTTTCCGTCTTATCTTTTTGTACTTTGTTCTGTTTGACTCAAGATGTACATTTAATGTAAGATCAGAAATTTGATTACTTAAGATTTTAAAGGGCTTTTTTTTAATCAAACCAAGCAGGCTCCTCGGTGAGCTTCTTAACAACTCAAATTGCAGATTAAATGGGAATTCTCTTTATGTATTCATGGTTGACTGTGTAATATTCCTAATTATCTCTTAAAAGGATCCAATACAATGAGAACCAGATGGCTTTTTTTGGTGTCCCCCCCCCCCCCCCCAAGGCCACTCATGAAATACACAGCTTTTGCAGGGATCTGTGCTAAAATCAGGTTAATGAATGCAGTAGCCACATAGCTGCACAAGAGAACTTCCCACTTGTGCATTTCTAGACATTTTTTATGGCTTTGAGAGGACTGAAAAGCCAACACTAAGGTTTAGCATTAGCTTTTGTAGCATTTTGATCTGATGCTTACATACCTGTTATGACTTGAGGGTGTTTTCATTAGTTTTTCACAGTTCTGCTCTGTATATAAAACTTAGGTCTTTACACTGAACACATGTCTCAGTGTGTAGTCCATGAAACAAATGCATAAACTAAACCTTATTGTGTGACTTTTGATTGTTGAATTCAAAGGTCAAGACTTAGTGTCATATTGTTTAAGGGGGAAAAAATATGAACTGACAACTTATTTAGTCTAACATTTATGTTTTAACCTTCGTCTTCAGGATACTTGTTTAGAAGCGTTGGAACCTTTTCTAAAAACGTAAACATATTCTCCTGGAATACTAGATTTGTTTATAGACTTTTTGTTTAGTCTTTGAATATTATTGGAGTATGCAACTGCACCTTTGAGTCTTTGACCTTTTGAGACTAAATAGCTCACCTGTAAAGTTAACAACCGTATTAAAAACGGTTGTTGTTTCATAAATTACTGTAATTGCGCAGTAACTGTGGCCATTTTGTTAACAAGTGCAAGCCAGATTTGATAGTAAAGTAAAGTTTCCTCTGCACACCCCAGAGACCAATGTCTGTTCTCTTTTTTTTCTGCCTCCCAGTGCACTCTGTCACCCCTTGAGCCCTCAGGGTATCATGCTGCACAGCCTCTAAGTCAGATTATCCTCTATTGTGCAACCAACATGTCTCTACATTCTGCCAGAGGCCTGCACAGCTTCTGTTTTCACTCTACCCATAACAAAGTCCACCAATACTGTAAGCACAGTCTTCCATGGTATTCATTTTTAACATGTTTTATTAATCGGTAAAACTTGTGTCTTCAACACACTTGCTTTGATATGTTTGCACTACTATAGTTTGTATATATGCTTTCATTTTTAACCTTTGTGTTCACCACAGGCGTGACAACGGATATAAACCGGTGGTATTTCTGAGCTGTCAGTGACAGGCAGGCGTGTGTGAATTTTAAGACCGCATTGTATCTCCTCTACCTCCTTTTCTTTTTCCCCTTTAGACTCGGAGGGCTTGTCTTGCTGGTAGAGCGGCACACACACTGTGAGGCCCCCAAAAGGGGGCATTTACAACTGGGAACAAGTCCAGAGACAAATATCTGGTTCTTATAGCCGCTATACTTTCTCTCCTCTCACAACCAGCATTTCTCATTGGCTTTGAAGAAAAGTAACCCTTGAGATAGCCTGTCTCAAAATACACTAAAACAAGCACAGAGAGAGTTGTTCAGATGCTTTAATGGCATTCGCAGATCTCTTAGTGTACCTACGACTTCTAGTCATCAGATTTGAAGGAGACTTTGGACTCGATTCATGAATTCTCTCTTGCTCTCAGTCAGCTAATTTCATCCGATGTGCATCAACCAGCACTCTTCTCTCTTGACAACGATGATTGTGGATTGTTTCACCGCATTCATCTAACAGCTTGACTAACGTTTGTTCGTTTTTGCAGTTTACCATCTGGATCTTCACATCCAGGCTGGCTGTAGAACACTAACTCCAGTGTGCTTGTGTTGGAGCCAACAAGCCTGACACATATGGCCAAAGGCTTTGAACCATCCATCCAGCACTACAGTACAGATATTTATAAACCACAGCAGAGCTTCTTGATTGAAGAGCACATGTTTCTACTCTTCTGCACCGAAACCCCTCCCCACGCGGTCAAGGCACCCCCTCCTCCCCTTAATAGCGCTATTGTTTACGAGTCACCCTGGGGAAGAGGATGAGTCGTTGCTCTTCTTTTTTACTTTTTTCTCTTCCTCCCTCCCACCCCAACCCTGGACATTTACAGTATAAGTGAGATCTGAGAATGTGAGAAACTTTTGAGGAAAATGAGCACAGCTGTGCTGCATCGCTCTCACGTAGCGCCTATAGTATGACCAATATCTGCTTACGTATAGGGCTGCTTATATTGTGTGTGTGCATGAAAGAAAAAAAGAAGAACGTTAGGATGTGCGTTCATGTAAACTCTGCTGTGTGTTTGTTTGAGAGAAAGACATCAGAATGAGTGCAGCTGTTGGGGATTTGCTGTGTGAGGCTTAAGTACTGGCTGCGTGTCGTCCTCTCTGATCGACCTAGCGGTTCAGTGTCAGGTACCACAAACCCAGTGATCTCTCCTCTGCAGCTCTGGACACTAAATAGTTACCGTACACTCTGCTGTTGATGAATAGGCCTTAAAGTCAGAGATAAAGTCGTGTTTACAAAGTCTTTCAGATTCCAACTCCACACTTATTTAGTGGAGGTGCATTACTCAAGTTAAACAGCTAGCCTCTATTTGTACTGTACCTGCTTGTAGTACGATCTTATGCATGGAACATTATTATTATTATTAACATTATTATTACAATGGTTTTTATTTGACATTTCACCCCAAAAACCCTTAGTCACCCTGTTAAAATGGGAACTGGTTGACAAAATTTCTGTCAAACAGTGTCTTCGAAAAGTATTGTCAGTTTAAATCGGTGATTGCACTAATCCTTTTCAACAGCCCTATCCTCACCTCTGTTGTCCCTCGGCTTGTTTCAGGCAGAGAAAAAGGCCAAAATGATGTCAGCGATGAACGTGATGAAGGATCCTGAGGAGAGTGAAACAGAGACTCAGAACGAAGAGGTCTCAATAATCAAACACCAACAGCCTTTGAAGCAGCAGCAGCCGCCTCAGCCTCAGCTGCACTCTCAGCCTCAGTCACAGCCTCAGTATCAACAGCAATCGCAGCCATCGCTGCCACAGCAACAGCAACATAAGCAGCAACCTCAGCAGCAACAGCCTACTGACCCAGCTTCTCCCACTGTGGCCACCACCCCTGAGCCCGTCGCCATTGGAGGAGGAGAAAAAAACTCCCCCAAGTCTGCAGACACTGAGCCTGAGTATGAGGTAAGATTATTTTGAGCATTGTTTACACTGGATTTTTTGTTGCTATAAGCTGACATAATGAGTCATAATGAATTCTTGTTGTTTAAATTAGTCATTTATGTTTTGTAAGTTTGCTCATTTTCTTAGTTTCAAGTCTGAAAGTTTATATTACTAATGCACTGGATTATAAGGTGCATAATATAATTTAGCGCTCTGTATTTCATGGTAAGTTTTACTATTTCACAACTGTATTTCCCCAAAATTTTGGGTGCTATGAAAAAAGCAATTAAAAAAGAAGTAGTGGTGATTGCATGGTGCTGAGGCACCATATGCTGTCATCCAGACATGATCCTTTTCAGGGAGATATTGCTTATTTCTGCAGAACAATGCCAAGCCACATTCTGCTTGTATTGTAGCAGCATGGCTCCGCTGTGAAAAAAAAAAAGTCGGTTTGGCACTTTATGAAATAAAAGATTGGGTAAAATGTATTTTTAAGAGCTACGTTCACGTGTTGATCAAAAAAGAGTTGATGCAACAACATATATATAGGTATATATATATATATATATATAGGTATATATATATATATATATATATATATAATCTGTCACAGCTTTTAAATCTTAGTCGTATTACTTCTAATTCAGTTTACAGTTTATGTTTACAGTTTACAAAAAACTCTGGTCATAGTCATTCTCAGCAGCATAGTATACCAAATATACATGTAAAACTGTCATATCATGAGATGTTTTATATTGAGTTGAGTACTTATGTATCACCTGATTGTAACCCACAACTGGGGGTTAAATTATAACAAGGCCTTCCATGGCTCACCCTCTGTAATCCAGACTACCATGTTGTCTGGAGTCACTCATCACAACAAAATCCACCATAAGTCATTATGACAAGCTATAACTTACTTTTGAAATACACAGCTTGAATGTCTCAGTTTCATTGTGCAGTTTTTAACATTCACATCCAGTACTGCATCTCGTCTAACACACACGTCTTTACAAACTGAACTTTATAAGTTCAGAAATTTCATGCACTTTTGTTGTCACAGATTCACAATTTAACACAAAGGAATGGAAAAAAGCAACGTTAGCCAACATCTTGTGTTTTATCTGAAATAAAAACATGACACTATGTAGAACAATCAAGTGTGTTAGAACATGTTTAACATTTTAGTGTTTAACTTCCCAGCATCATTGGGTATGGACACAGCAGATTGTTGCCTTGATTATTTTATGAATAGTACTGGATCTCAAACAAGAATGGATAAATAAATAAAAATCCTTATGTCGTTCTGAACATGCTTGAAACCTCTGAATGCAAGCAAGTGACATTTTGGTTTCTTTGTGTGTAATCTAAGCAGCAACTGCACTTTACTCTTCTTAGCATGTTTGCATTTTGTCTGATTGCGCTGCCCAACCATAGAAAGTAAACAACAGATCACCGGAGTTACGGAGGTGGTCATTGTTCACGTCTGAAGGCTGCTAGACAGTCGATAACTTTTTCTGCTAAAATCAAAAAAGAAGGGATTATATCCTTATTTCTGTAAAATTTTGTTTTTTTTATGGGGTTTTTTAGAATTGCAGACCAGATTGAGATGTTTTGACATTTTAATTTCTTACAGTGCGGATTATTTGTCTTTTATTTTGGCTGAAGGATGGTCGTGGTTTTGGCATCGGTGAGCTGGTCTGGGGAAAGCTGCGAGGCTTCTCGTGGTGGCCAGGCCGCATCGTATCCTGGTGGATGACGGGCCGGAGCAGAGCTGCTGAGGGAACCAGATGGGTCATGTGGTTTGGAGATGGAAAATTCTCAGTGGTGAGTGTTTGAAGCCAACATTAATATTTCTGTCAGGTGATTTTTCTTTTGTTTTTTCAAGGAAAACAGTCTTCCATTAAGTGACAACCACACGCTTTATTAGCAATGTTTACTTGGTTTATTTGCCCAAACGGTTTTCCTTTTACAGTATGAATGTAATATATTTTACTATCCTAATACATTTATGTCAAAGCATATTTATTACCTTGTGAAGGGAGAAATATTTTGATTTTTTTTGTCTATCTTTACAGGTCTGTGTAGAGAAACTCATGCCTTTAAGTTCCTTTAATAATGCCTTTCACCAACCAACTTATAACAAGCAGCCAATGTACAAGAAAGCTATCTATGAAGTGCTACAGGTGAGTAGTGGGTAAAAGTAGTTTGTGTAAAGATTGCTTTTTTATTTTTTTTATTTTATCACAGCTTATCTTTATATTGTATTTATGGTTCCTAATGAAGTTCATTTTTAAAATTTTAAATAATGAAGCGGTAGCATGCTACTGGGGAGCTAAAGGTCTAAATAATTCCCAAACCTAAATCACTCCATGCCATATAATAAAGATGTGATATAAGATTTTTGATATGTTTGCAGGTGGCTAGCAGCCGGTCCGGAAAAGCCTTCATAGCCTGTCCTGAGAGTGATGAGACTGAAACGTCCAAATCTGTTGAAATGTTAAACAAACAGATGATTGAATGGGCTATGTCAGGGTTCCAGCCCACTGGACCCAAGAGCTTAGAGCCGCCAGAGGGTAAGAAAGAAGTGGGATTTATAAACCTTTTTTTACTATGAAGAGAAAATAGACCCAGTAAACCATGTAAACCATTTTGTTTATAACTTTGGTAACGTATGTTCAAATGCAAAGATAGACACCCACAGATAGATAGACACAAGAAAAAAAGACACATTTATGTTGATCTGTGTACAAATGTAGTCTGGTCTATGCATATCATATTCATGCACATGCAAAAATCTGTGTGTGAAATTATGATGTTTTGCAGTTTGTAAGGTGTGCATGGGTAAATTTATTGTTTTCTATTTGTCTGTGAATTTGAACATGCATTGAACATTTTCAGGTTTCTAACATTAAGCACAAAATGGTTTACAAATCATGTATTATACATTTAAAACAATATAAAGTCTCACCCACCCACCCATTTGACCTGTGGAAGGATGAAAGTTGCCATGTGTAAATTTCTCATATTAAGAAACAATTCAGAAATATTTCAGTAATATTGCTTTTCTGATATGCTGTGCACCCCAGAGGAGCGTAACCCATACAAAGAGGTGTACCCTGAGATGTGGGTGGAGCCAGAAGCAGCAGCGTATACGCCTCCTCCAGCCAAAAAGCCACGCAAAAGCACAACAGAAAAACCCAAGGTCAAGGACATTATTGATGAGAGGACACGAGGTAAGGTTCCTCAATTATTAGCTTATATGGGAGTCAAAGCACTCTTTATTCTGTCCCATGGGAAAGCCTTATAGAGTTGGTCATACAACAGCATAAGGGATTTGAGAAGAAGCGTTTAAGCAAGAGGACCATTAGTGCATGATCTTACCAGGCAAAAAGGCTCAGGTTGTTCCAGAGGCATTCAACAGAAGCTTTTCATTAATCCCAAAATGCCCCATTAATATTACTGCATTGCTGAGTATCTACCTATCTCCTCAGTAGATTACAGGTTTAAATGATGGTTTCATAAAAAGGACCAAAAAGGAGTAAAATGATAGTGAATCAAAATCTGTTGTTTTAACGCAAGTCGTTAACATCTGGTATTACATCTTCACGTGAGTGATCATTGTTGAAGTTATTACAGTCAGCTTACACATAGAGGTGTCATGTATTTGTAATGTAAAATGATATTTTACAGTTGGAACACCACAGGGGTCAATGTTGGGATGTTTGTATTTCAAAATTTGTATTAATGATGAGCCTGATTTTTGTAAATATACATCTACTCACTAGTAATTGACTGTGAATTTTGATAACCTACATTTCTCTTTTTCAGAGCGGCTTGTACATGAAGTGAGACAAAAGTGCCGCAGTATAGAGGGTAAGTGTTGTGTCCTCTGAGTGCTTTCGCGTGCAGCTGCACACAGATGCTTCTCAGGGGGCTTTCAGGCACCTTACACTTGCCTTTGTTGTTGACAAGCAAAACAACTAAAATGCATACATCTGTGTCCAAAAAAGGATGGGAGTGTAAATGAGAAGAAATAACATTTCCATGATTTATGTCACCCTACTGGCTCTCTTGTGTGTTCTCTCTAAACATACCAGCTATTCTAATTAGACCTACTAGACCTGCATCACAGCTGTTCAAATAATTTCACAGTAGTATGAGTTCAGAGTATTCACACCTCTCTGACCCTTGCCCGTTAAATACTGACATATGCTTCTCTCCCTGCAGACATCTGTATCTCTTGTGGAAGTCTGAATGTTAGCCTTGAGCACCCTTTGTTTGCTGGAGGAATGTGCCAGAGCTGCAAGGTAAGCTGAAGCCCACTTTTCCAAGTGGAAATGAAACAGTCAAACAAACTAGAATTATTTATTAGATTGAGTCCTATTCTTATCAATGATTATATAGCAAATTTGACAAGTATAAACATATAAAAAAGTAAAACGTAGCGCCATTTTAACTTTTGTAGCCCTGAGCACCGCCATCTTGCAGTAGCTACTATAAACTGTGACGTCACAGGGTTGGTTGGTTCAGCGGTACTGATGAGAGATCGCTAGTCTGCATGGACTAGAGAGACAACTGAGTGAACGATGGAGACTGGTGAGCCAAAGGAGGAGAAGACAAAGGGAGGGCAGGACTGCATTACTCCTGGGTGTAAAAAAAAGTTCAGGCCGAGGACAAAACAGTCTATTTTCACAAACTTCCCCTGAAATGGAGAACAGTCCTGCCGCGCTGGATGGCAGCACTGACAAGGAACAAACCCTCCGATGGGCCCTAACTCCAGGCTCTTTTAGTGAGCATTTTCTGGAGGGAGATTACAAAGAGCAGAAGACTTTTGAGTCCAGCAAGCGAGCGGTCCGCCGGACCCACAGATTAACTAGCTAATAGCATTAGCAAGGAGCGAAATAAGCTTAAATATTTCGTCAGATGGAAACATTGTTCGCATCTTTTCCATCATATTCCTGTCTCGCTATAGCGTTCATTTATTTTATTTTACGTTAAACCACCGGCGATGACTGACGTTAGCGAGCTTGACTAACAGTTACCTGCTGTTGACCGGACGCTCCAGTGTCTCCGCTCGGACATCCTTCAGGGACAGCATGGCCACTTCCAAAACGTCCACTTCCCAGCACAGTAATCCAAATGTGTGAACAATCGTTATCCACAATTCACCACGTATGGCTTGGTCCAGATCAGCCTCCTGACAGCAAACAGGCTCCGCTATCATGAGCATCGCGAACAGCAGCCACACCTACACCAGGTAGCTCTGTCAAACAAGCACCGGCTCCACATCTTCCTCTTCTCTCCGTACCACTGCTCAAGTCACACTGGCTCAAAAGCATAGGCAATGGGATCTGGATGCTCAAAAAGCCTTTCAGCTTCGTCTTCCATTGTATTTATCTTTTTAAATGTATGACGGCTTGTTAGTTGTAGTGTAGCTATGGATTCAACTTGCAGCCAAAGAGCCAACCAACCCTGTCACGTATACAGTGATGTCACACCAAAAATGGCAGCTTCCTGTCTTGCTAGCTGGGCAAAATTACAAATATGAATTGGTCATATCTGTAATTTTAACTAGTTTTAAAAACATATTTTAGGCTGGATGTTCTTTTTTGTGTATATTTCAGCAACTTCAGTACCAAAAATTGCTGTTTCATTTCCACTTTAAGTCTAACGTGTAGAATATTCACAACTCGTGTAATAAAACGATTTTTCCGGCAACAACTGATGTGACCCTAATAAAGTTTCGGTTCTTAATATGTCTCACTGCTCACCGCGGTATTTTGCTTTCCTTTGCAGAACTGCTTCCTAGAATGTGCATATCAATATGACGATGATGGTTATCAGTCGTACTGCACTATTTGCTGTGGGGGACGTGAGGTGCTCATGTGTGGAAACAACAACTGTTGTCGGTGAGGTTTCTACTGAGTTTTACTTTTTTTTTAGATAAACACAACTCACCACCCTGTTGCATTGGCATTTTTTTCTTGTAAATGCATCTATCAATAAGTGAAAGACTGCAAGCCTCTTACAGTTACAAATTGTAGCAGAAGAGTTTATTTCAATGTCTCTGGCTGCAATGGTTGAATTGGAGCTGTGGACCTTATTCTGTATTCATCAAGACAAAAAAGGCAAAGCAGAGTTCATATTGTCTGGGGAACAATAGAGATTAGAAATGAATGTCTATATTCACTCTAAGCCAGCTTTAAATAAAGGCTGGATTATCCCTGTCACCTTCAAAATGGGAAGTGTAAATGATTTATAAATAGTAAATAAAAGGTTTGGCTCATGGTAGTAATTATATCTTCGCAATTCAAAAATACTGAGCAGACATTTGGTTCAAATTCATCTGTTCCTTGAAATTTAAACATGAATCAGCAATAAAAAAGATTAATGAAGACAGTAAAGTCTGAGTAAAGTCTTTGAACAGCATGGAAATAAACATGTAAAATCCCTTTTTACAAGTCTTCCATGGAACATGGTCTATTGCATGTCCAATGTCTGTCTGAGATTTTCTGCCTCTAAAGTTTCTCTCTAAACTAATTTAGAAAAATATGCGGATGTGCAGCAAAACTAAATAATTCACATGTGGCTGTCAATGTTCCAGTGTTTTTAACTTATGAATGTTATTGAGCATTAGAGACAAAAATACTCTAATTTCACATAAATCAGTTGTTAGTATACCATTATTTCTAATTCACAATGTTGTTTTTCTAACACAGATTGTGTTATCACTGCTTATACTGAATATACAATAGAGGCTTTGTAGTAGGTTACAAATCTCATAACACTGACACCGTAATGGTCACCATGGTCCGGGACCATCATGGAGCTCTCATGGAGGAGTGGCTGGTAACAAGTATCATGCAAAGTGAGGTTGCACTGTCCATCAGCTGAAGAGACCACTGTTACTTATAAATAAAGTCTAATAAAGCAACCCCACTATGAGAATAACATAGGAAAATGCTACCGTGAACAGATTGAGCCTTGTCACATCCATGGCGGAGTGATGGCTACACAATGCTTTGTTGTGTGTTTATATGATGGTATCTGACATTTGAATGACATTCTGATGATTTCTGCCTCTCAGACTGACCCATGTAGAAATAAATCTGATATAATAGTGTGGCCTGTTCCTGGCCTCTGACCGATGAGGAAACTGAATTAGTTTAAAGATAATTTTTAGTCATCTGTGCAAAACTTAATTTAAAGGACAAGGTTGAAATTATTTAGTTGTTTTGTTACTTTTAGTTAATCCCATCACGAGACTAAAATAAGCAGCACTACTTCATTAAAAATTAGCACTAAAATTACTTCTCCACAATTTTACTCCATCTTTGCATCATAGCGTCAAGCCATACTAAAGATGTTCATTATAGAAATGGATCACAAAAATACTGTTTCATTTTAAAAGAAAAAGGCTACAGAAGAGGACCCTTTAACAGGAGTAAAATCACTTTTGTTGGGAGTTAATTTCAGCTGTAAATGAATACAGAGTCCCGATAAGAGTTTACAGCAGCAGTATATAGAGTATGACAGTATATATTAGACTGACTCAAAAGAAATGAGCTTCCCTGTTTTTTGTAATGGAAGAACTTGTGATCTATTGAATTAATGAGGCTGAAATGTAGTTTTTGGACAGCTATTGATTTTTGAAAGGAAAAATGCAACAGCTATCAAACAGCCCCAGTTTTCCTTTATTTCCTCAGAAACGACTGCCCTCCACTGTCTGTGGGTTCTTCCAGTTAAATAAAATAAACTGAATTACTGTCAGACCCAGAAGATTCAGAGATTTATCCCCTGAGGGGATTCTTATAGAGCTTCTCTTTTTTTTTCCCTCTAAAAGGAAATCATTAGAGTCAGCTGCACAGAGAACCCCCAATTCTCTATTACCCTTCCATCATTTCTTTTCCTCCTCAGCATTTGGGGTGTCAAAAAAACCCCACATGGATTTGTTAATTTGTGGGTTAGAAAAAAACAAAAAAATACAGGATGTATCATCACCTGTACAGAAAGTTTTTTCCACTTATTGCAGCTCAATAGACTTAGCTCTCATTGCTGGGGTGCATTTCCTTGTTTTGTGTTCAGGTGCTTCTGCGTGGAGTGTGTGGACCTCCTTGTTGGTCAGGGGGCCGCCCACGCTGCCATCAAAGAGGACCCGTGGAACTGCTACATGTGCAGTCAGAAGGGTGGGTTTGGTCTGTTGGAGCGTCGCACAGACTGGCCCAGTCGTCTCCAGCACTTCTTTGCAAATAATCATGACCAAGATTTTGTGAGTAATTCACTTTCATGCTGCAAAGTCTAATAGCTCGCTCACATAATTTTCTCACATCTCACTTTCCTTCACTTTGGTTCATGTGGAATTTCAGGATCCACCAAAGCTTTACCCTCCAGTGATGGTGGAGAAGAGGAAGCCCATCCGGGTTCTGTCACTATTTGATGGCATAGCAACAGGTTAGGCAGGAAACTCATCTCCTCTTATTTGTCTGATGTAATTCTTTAAAGATGATCAGTCTGCATGTGTAATATCAGCATTATTCAGTTGATTTACAGGCTGAATTAAACAAGTCCTGAACTTCATTATCAGTCTGAGTGGAGCCTTTGGTGCACAATTTGTTGGTTTTTATAAAATCTTGGCTTGTTTACCCCTAATGTCTGTTGCTTTCACAACACTCCTGCAGGCCTGCTGGTGTTGAAAGAACTTGGCATCCAAGTGGATCGCTATATAGCTTCTGAAGTGTGTGAAGACTCCATCACAGTGGGTATCGTTCGGCATCAGGGTCGAATCATGTATGTCGGTGATGTGAGGAACGTCACACGCAAACATGTGAGTTTATCTTACTTGTTCTGGCTTGCTGGTTGATTTTTGTGTCAGTAAGTTTGTTTGAATGGTTTGTAAAGCTATGAACCGATCTGACACTGTCACAAGAAAGCAGCACATCAGGACTGTTTCATGAGTTCATGAGAAATGTCTTAATAGATACAGGAACTGAACTTGCAGGTAATTGGCTCTGATTGCTTAGTTTTTGTATTTTTTTATTACAAATAGTTGGAACCTTACATGGCACACAGTACCAGAAGAATAATCTAGTATAATTACACTAAACCTAAACTTGTTTTAAAATTCTATGTCTCTTATCTCTACACAGATTCATGAGTGGGGTCCTTTTGACCTTGTTATTGGTGGAAGCCCATGCAATGACCTCTCAATAGTCAATCCTGCTAGGAAGGGTCTTTATGGTAGGTTTGAACTGCTTCATTGACCTTGTGTTTTATGTAATCCAAGGAAAAAAGTAAATGAATCAGAATGTCCTGAGATAACATATTTTAACGTGCCTCTACTGAAGTAACTGTTTCTGCCCCATAGAGGGGACCGGCCGCCTTTTCTTTGAGTTTTACCGACTGCTCCACGAGGCTCGACCAAAGGAGGGGGAAGACCGGCATTTCTTCTGGCTCTTTGAAAATGTGGTTGCCATGGGTGTCAGTGACAAGAGGGACATATCTCGCTTTCTAGAGGTCAGCTTCCAAAGTGATAAACTGTATAGTTCAAAAACAAGACATGTTTTATGAGTGCCCCCTTGTGGTAATAATACATTATCTTTAGATCGTTAGAAGGGATCACTGACCCGGTTTATCTTGATTAAACACTATTAATAAACAATTTTCATTGTATGTTAATCAGCTCCCAGATAGTGTCTCCCACTTTCTGTATTGCACTTTGTCCAATAAAGACCAGATTAGCTATCAGGTTAAAACCATCACTACTTTAAAGTGAATAGGCTCTTTGGACAGTGTCCAACCCATGGAAGCAAATTGAAAGTTTTTCACTTTCTCTTAATTGATTTTTTGCTCAATAAAAATGTCTTTCAAAGACATTAAATTTGTGCTTTAATTTCTCTGGTTATTTATCAATCAATCAATCAATCAATCAATCAATCAATCAATCAATCAATCAATTGCTTTATTGTCATTTTCATATAAATAACAACGCGATTGCATAAGAGCAGCTCAACATCCTAACATAAACCCTGCATTGTATATGGAGTAAAGTGTGATTGTAATAGGTGATGGAGCAACAGAACAAGGAATATATTGTCAGAAGATGAGTTGAGAGTCCTCCCTGATTGTCCGTCATTTGCTTTGCTTGCAGTGTAATCCAGTGATGATCGATGCCAAGGAGGTGTCTGCTGCCCACCGTGCCCGTTACTTTTGGGGTAACCTTCCTGGCATGAACAGGTCAGTGGATGAAAAAACTGGACTCTCACAGAAGGGATTGCATTTATAAAATTGTTTTTAAAATTAGAAAATTTACAGTCATAAATTGATTAAATAAAACAATTCTCTCTCTGAGAAAACATTAACATCATATTCATAATGTCATTTACCGGTCTTCTGACTTTTTAATCATCTTTGAGTGGATAATTTCTTTTTCATCTGCAGATGTTTCTTAGTTTGGAAATAGGAATAAAGATACAAGTTTGTTGCAGAGTTGTGTCTTAAATCAAATCTTTTTCAAAAGCTAGGTCTTTTTGTACATTCGGTAAAGCAAAACGTGTTGCTACTTCCAAAGGTGTTACAGCCCTGTTGCTAAAAAGTCAGGATACTGAGTGAAATTTAAATAATAGTAGTTTGATATTTGCTAATTCAGAGTTTGATTCCAGTAAATTACTTAAAAACTGTGAAAAGAAGATTAATTATCCTGTATTATTCTTTCCTAAAGAAAGAGAGAAGAAGACACCATGAGACTTCAACCAGGAAACTTAAATACAAGCAAGCAACTCAGGTTGAGACAGATCAGATATATAATTGTCATCAGTTGTTGTCCAACATTTCATGTCAAAAACTTACTGACCTCTATAGTGATGTGAAATGTGATGGTCACAGTCTAAGCATAACTTGTCTTAATTTTGCCAATCTGAGCATTTTAATGCTAACTTTAATGCACTTCCGTTACATTGTCTGTACTGTTGAAATAGTGACACAAGCTTTCTTTGCCTCATGTAGCTTCCACAAGAACAAAATATCATCATAGCAAGCTGGTTTACCATTTTACACAACATTAAATATGTTTTGGAAACACAGTTTTAAATTAAGGTCTAATTTGTAGAGAATGTTCAAATGCAAATGGATCCTCTATGTGTTCCTCCCCAGGCCTTTGAGCGCCATGTTCAATGACAGGCTGGACCTCCAGGACTGTTTGGAACACGGCAGAACAGCTAAGGTACATTTGAAATAATGAGCAAACGGTAGTTTTTTTCAGTGATAAATTTGTCATTTTCAGTTTAGTTACAGCTAAATATAAAAACGTATTAGATATGTTCAAAATATGCAACAGTTAATTTGATTCAGAAAAGCAAAACTTTGCACACCGCTGGCTCCATGTGGCAAGAAGAGGTCATAGTTTTCAAAAAATCTGATAAACCTGAGGAATCATGTGCTTCCTTCATTATCCTCAAGTTTTCTAACACCTCTGATTTGTAAAACAGCATAGCAGTTTAAAAGGTTTTAAGGCAACAAATGAAGAAAAAAACACCCTGCTGTGTTTTTACATGAATGCTTGTTTATCCCTTCATTCTCTGCCAGTTTGACAAGGTGAGGACCATCACCACCAGGTCTAATTCTATCAAGCAGGGCAAGGACCAGCACTTCCCCGTCTTCATGAATGAGAAGGAAGACATACTTTGGTGCACTGAGATGGAGAGGTATGTAAACATAAAATAATCAGACCATATACGGGTAATACTGAGATCAGAATTTCAAGATTATCTTTCTTTGTTTTCCTCTCATTTCGCTCCCTGTCTGTCCTCCTGGTTGTGTTTTTGTGTGGTGGTTCTGGTGGTTTGCTCTCATCAGGATCTTTGGCTTCCCTGTCCACTACACGGATGTGTCCAACATGAGCCGACTGGCGAGGCAGAGGCTCCTGGGCAGGTCATGGAGCGTCCCAGTTATCCGCCACCTGTTTGCACCACTTAAAGATTACTTTGCCTGTGTTTGAGCAACAGGAGAAGTTGCTCAAAACCATTTAGGAACTACAACTATAAGTTGTGATTAGATTTAAGAGCCTTGATCCTCAAATTATACTTTAGTATAATTTGGAAGCAAAACAGTGACGTAGACTTCATTTTATTTCTTGTATTTGAATTGTAATTCTTATTCTATTTAATTTTTATGTCATTTTACCTTTTAGCAGTGTTATCAAGTATTGTTGATTTGTTTGTGCAAGCTATACTTGAGACTATGCTTTCTTCTCAAGACACTGAGACATAGAAGTGCTAAACACATTTTGTATAAGAGAGGATAATGCGATGGGAAACATCAGAAAGACGGGACTTTTTATTTTTCATTTTTATTTAAGATATGTGAAATCTTTCTGCCGTGTGAGCGTACTGTATGTCAAGGCTGCAAGATCACCACCTGCAGTGCGGCCATGCTTCCAGCTACTGAGCCTCACAGAGATGTGAAGAAGAGGAAGGTGATTTTTTTCAGTGTCGGGGGAGAGCCGTGTCTCTGAGAATCCAAAATGTCAGATCACATATACCTCTTTGTTTACAGTTTCTACACATAACTGAAGGTAATAAAGGTACTACTGTAAAATGGTTACAACACCATGGTGCTCCAAGATGATGAGAAACATCATAGCCCATGTGGCACTACGACTTTAGACAACACAGTGCTCTTTAAACCTGTTGCTGGAATAAATTATGTTTATATTTTTCATTAAAATGTAAAAACATTAGTCAGTTTTGTGCCGTTTTCTTCACTTCAGAAGAAACGTAAAGGTGACGGACATTACATCGCAACAAAGAGCCTGTCCTCTTTTACAGTTTTTTTACCATTTCTACTGGTGCTCATTTAATCTCTCAGCCTTGCTACACTCAGGCTCACGGCCTGGATCTGCACAGAGAGTGACGCTAGCCACATGGGAGGTGATGTTTTCTGTCATTCTCGAAAAAAAAAGAAAGAAAAAAACGAAGAAAAAAAAAAAAGAAACAAGCAAACAGAAAAAAAACTTAAGATCAAAGTCTGTGGTGAGCTACTTTTTTCTAGTTTCATCCTGACTAATGATATTACTGTACAACTGTTAGTAAGCGTGGCTGCTGGGGGAACGGTGACCAGACATGGGGAGCATCGTCCTCCTCAGCAGCTACTTCTTTAAACTGAAAACTGTCAGGTGCAAATCCTCAACAACATGGTGCGGCTTCACAAAGTTCTTCTACCTTTTTATAGCAATTTTGTGCTGTTTTATCAACATTATAAAGCACTTTTATATGTATACTTTTCTTTTTTTCTTGATTTATTTTTAAATATTGGTTCTTGTGAAATTTTTGTTGTTGTTAGTTTTATGATGTGAAACTGATCTACCCTCGTGTAATACTTTTTGTATACAGTAGGGCTGTGCCAATAGAAGTGAAAGTATGGCTTTTGATATGTGAAACTCATGTTATTTGACTGTGTACAGTAAGTGGATTGACATCTGTTATCCCAAACGTCTTTCCTTTTTTCACTGTCATCCATTTCGTTCTCAGTTTTCAAGCAGCAACCCAGTATGTTGCCACCAAAATTCAAAGAATGTCTATTTCTATTAAGATTGTAAAATGTAAGACAGAGTTTAAGAAAAGTCTGCTTTGTGTGATATTTTGTCCCTTGTGAAGGACAGTTGGGCCTCTGCTATTTCCCTGATATGTTGTAATGATCATGTTGGTAAATTTTAAGTGCTGATTCTAAGTTAGATCACCAACTAAATTCTCTTGATTGTAACTTCAAAGCTAGATATGGAGGATTTAGGCTGCAGTTTGTCAAAACAAAAAACTGACATAGTGTTTGACAAAGAATGTCAGCACTCAAAGAAAAGACGCCAATAAAAGCAGATATTATTGCTTATATATCATATTTAAGATTCAAAATTTGAAATTTAATTTCTTTATGTAATTCATTTCTTAAGTGACCTTATTGCCATTGTTTTGTCCTCGGGCATGAGGCTCACAATGAGCTCCTGCGCTCGATGATAATTTAACCAGATGTTACTCTCCCATTCCCCTCTTCCCCCTCCTCTCATAACACTTAACATCCCTTCATTTTTGTACATTTGTACATAGTTTTCCGGTTTGCTGTTTTCATTTTGTTTTTGGTCATTTTTTTTTATTTCTTATGAGATGTACAAATATAATTCTTTGCTAATATATATCATTTTAAAAAAATCCTTAGGTTTAAAAGTAAAAATCGAGTGAGAAATTTGATTCAGATCTTGCTTTAAGCGTTAGATATTGGGAGACTTAAAGCTTTTTTCATACTGATTTGTTTGTGTCAAGTGAATCCAGATGTTATGTCTTGTGAGCTTAACATTGGCTGATGGACAATATTAAGAGGAACAGTCTTAGCTTCCCTGCACAGCCCTACATAATGGTGTTTTTTGGGGGGTTTTATTGTTATTTTCCAGCTTGTTTCCTTTTGTAAGACTTTCAAAAGAGGGACTGTAGGTGTTTCCAATGGTGCTAAACATTTTATCTAATCAAGAAAAATATATTTGATTGGAAGAAAAATAAACATGTCTTGACAATGACTGTTTTTAAGTTCCTTGTAGTAATGGAAAATAACTATTATTTCACTCATATAAATATATTAACAAAGGCATTTTAACTTTGTACTTGAAAAAATAAGGATAAGAAATAATGAAAGGTTTCCTATATTGTTTTAGACTAGAGATTGCTGTAGTTGGTGCTTATCTGTGGGAAAATCGTGTGAGAAAAAAAACTTACTGTAGCATACTGTATGCTTAAAGCGCGTTGCTTCTTATTACTACATTCCATGCCATCATATTCTCCATGTCTGTTTTCAGAAAGTTGCTCTGAATTAATGAGTATTTGTTTATTTCTATAAGCAAGAACCTTTCATTTCACTTTTCAAGGCAGGTCAATACTTTTGTATTTGGTGATACTGTTGACGCTCTCTGTGGCTTCCTTTCTGTCATAACTGTTTTATGGCCTATATACGCTTTTCCTCAACAACTGTTCGTACAGCAAATGTAGCAGTCATTCTCCACTCTGACCCCCTCATACTTATGTTTAGTGTCCAGAGAGAAGATAAAGGCTCCGTATGTACTTGTGCTGGAGAACACTTGAATAAATGTCTTGTTTTTGTGGGAAAAAAAAAAAAAAAAGCCTTGACACTGTCTGCCTCTTTTTTAATTTGTTTGACAATTTGTCCATTTAAATGTAGTTACAGATCTTACACCACTAGCAAATTTCAAATGTTGCATAAACAGACGTCCATTGACGTTTCATTCAAGACATAAAACTTTGACTTCACTTTTTTCTAATTCAGTCAAGTTCATATCCAGCAAGTGATAAGAAAAACAAAACAAACAAAAAAGTGAAATTTAATAAATGTTTTTAAGACATTTAACGGGGAAATAAATGTATGTATATTATATTGGTATATATTATTATTCATCCAGGTAGTCCCATTAAGGTACATTCTCATTTACTAGAGATAGCTGCTTTGGACAGATATTAAAAAATGAGAAAAATATCAAGTATTTACATTTGGTGTTGAATTAAAAAAGAACATTTTTAATAAGATAATTTTGCAAAGTTTTCTGATTTATTGACAAAATTTTATAAAAACATTGTGTTTTTTTTTCTTTTTAAATCATTTGACGATACAATTTTTTTAGATAAGAGTCATTTTCTTCTGTTTTTATAAATGGATAATTATGAGCGAGTAATCTTCAGGCGTATCTGCAGTGTCGGAGGCTGCTGCCTCAGGACAGCAGTACCAGAACCCAGACTTTCCACAACTACTTTGAAGGAATATGAATTATTGATATGATGCACCGTGAGACAATACTAATACTGCCCTGTACTTTTATTAACTAATAATTTTAATATGTTAATTTGAAATGACAACAAAAGTTGAAAATAATTGACATCCGATAAGTGCTGTATGGGACATTGAAAGAGGGTCCTGGGACTGTGATCTTCAAACTGCAGCAGTCATTTCTTACTGCATAATTGAGTTGTTGGTCTCCAGTAAAAGGATAAAATGCCCAATGTGGTTAAAGGATCATCATGTAAGATAGTAAATAAAAATCCTTTTACTTATTATCCTGCCCTCACTTCCTGTAGGTTAACAGTCAATGCTGTATACTTCCTTAAATTAATTTACCATCAGCTGATAACAATAAAACTGTACTGTCACTCTATAAAGTCTCACAGATCTTTTAAATGTAACCAGTTCTCACATAGTACCTTAAGAAAACCAAGAGCTTTATATAAAACTATGAAAAACACAAGAGTAAATAAATAATGATTTCTGAACTGTTTATCTACATCAGTTCAGTTATTGGCTCACTGTCATACTTGTGTATCACTTTCATACTGCTCACTTTTTATATGTAATATGACACACTGCCTTTCTGTTATAGGACCACACCACACAGACCTCACCTCACACTCACCCTGGGGTTATTTAAAAGCAAACTTAACCCATCACATATATTATTGTGGGAAGAAGCTGGGTACTAATAGATAGATAGTCCAGCAAGCAACAAGAAAACTCCCCACAGGAAGGTCCCAGGAGAGATTTGAACCAGGAGATTTCTCCCTGTGATGCAACAGTGCCAACCTCCCCCACCATCATGCAGCCTTTTCATATGTAGCCTACACTTTAAGAAATACTTTGAAGTAGTGAGTAACTGTTCCACTTCCATTTTGCAGGGCTCTGAGAAAAGCACCCTTAATAATGCAGTAGCTTCCTTCATTTCCAGTTTATCTTTTTTAATGTCCCTAATGTGAACAGTCTGCAAAACCAGATCTTACATCAAATTTATTTAACAGATTTAAAAAAAAAACTATTATGACTTGAGAAAAAGGAGAAAAAGCACATTGCTAATGTTGTTTGTAATACACAAAAAAATATTCCTTGTATAATGAATCTGAAGTTTACATGTCCTTTTGTCATGACATTGTATCAGAATGACCTATTTTCTCATATTTATTTATCATGTTAATGACTGACATCATTCTGATATACAGTAAATATATAAAAAAGACAGTTATTCCATAAACATTAAAATAATTCATGAGATGAAAGGTTTCTAAGGTTCTTGACCAATGATTACCACCCTCATTACTGTAATTGTCAGGAGTGTTGATGCATGTAAACACCATTTGATCTTCAGTTTCCAAGCCATTAGGTGAACAAGGGGCCAGGCCCTCCGGGTCTTGACTCTTGAGTGTTGACCACCTTTTGGGCTTCCCTGCTGCTTCTCTCTGATCAAGCTTCAACATGCTGTCATTCTTCAGGTTTTCATCCCTACATCACTCAGAGATATGAGCTTGCACTTTTACCTTGAGTTTGTAAACTGAACCACTTCATATGTTTTTCATTTATCCATAATTATGTTAGACGGGGATCAGAAATATTATACTCTGTGGAATAAAGCTAATAGATATTTTCAATCCATGATATTCACTGTATTAGTAGAGGGAATGTGTTACAGGTAACAGACAAGTCATAGATATTCTGTATAATAAATGAGTCTTACTTATCATCACCCTCTTCCTCCGATAGTGGTACAGCCTCCTCTGAACGGACACGCCCCAAGTCTAATCTAATTGGATGATGATGCAATCCAGCCTCGATCAGGGCTGCTGATTGGAGTATCAAGTCGTCGCACGGCCTGGATCCTGCGTCAAGTTACCAATGGAAACCAAGACTGACACCGGAAATTAAGACCTGCACCTACAACATAAAGTGTAAAAAAAAAAACCGTTTGAATTCTGTTAATGTACATGTGGGATTTCATTTCATGTATTTCAGCTTCATTTGACTGAGGCTAAACAGACATTATGTTTGTATACACTTATTCATCCAGCTCAGTCTGGCTTCTGTCACATCATCAGTAAACATAAAGGACCCTGTGCCATCATGCTGCATTCACATGTTTCATGGTCAGTTTTTATAAGCTTTATGTCATAAACTATTACTCTTCTTCACGTTCTGCTCTCCTGTCATTGTGATACAGGTTGATTCAATTTTTCTCAAAGAATCCTATAAGAAAGTAGTTCTGTCTTTTTTAGATATTTGCCCCCAGTTTTATATGCTGTTTAACGCTAATAAGATCACAAGTCTAATCCTTTTTGCTGCCTAAAAGTGTTCACATTTCATTGAAAGCTGCTTTAACTAGATTCATAGTAATTTGAAGTTAGCTCCAGACCTTTTACCTGCTTCATTGGTGAATATAAAACAAATGAAAGGCTCATAATTGTCTTTGAAACAACTACTGAATCATGACCCAAATGCATTTGGGCCACTGATAAAGATTTCTCTAGTTATGAACATCTATAATTCCTAAATCTGTCCTCTAATTTAGATGAGAATACCCTTAATTGTTTTATCATTCCAATATTTTCAGATCTATTTGAGACTTGAGGTCCAGAATAAGAAATTAGCACATACGTTTATAAATGTGTGGCCTATATACTTTCCCTGTTAGAAGATAGATGTTTTCACTAATTTTGTTGTTTGCAACTAAAGATGTAAATCATCTGCATGATGGTCTCATTCTGCACCTGTCAGTAATGACTTTTGCTTTGAAAAGCTAAACCGGAAGTCATCCTTTTATCTCCATGCTGACTTCACAGTGATGATGCTGCGGTCTGCTGGTGGCGGACCGGCCAGGAAGGTATCCATCTGGTGTGTGTATGTGTGTGTGTGTGTGTGTGTGTGTGTGTGAGTGTGTGTGTATCTCCTTGGGAAGTGCCATCCACGGATTGTGTTGCCTTCTGTTCCTGTCAGAAAGTAACCACAGAGCCGCGTAGAGCAGCAGCAGCAGCAGCAGGCCCACTGAGGAGGTATGTGCTCCACATTATCAGCATTATTAAGGCCGGTGGGCTGAGTCTGAGAGGGGAAATCCTCTTGCAGCCTGGAGACTTTGTTTCCACGCCGCCCAGTCTACGCGTCTGGGTGTCTGCCCTGCCTGCTGTTCCTGCCATCCTCCCCAGGATTTTATCCCCACCCTGAAGTACAACCACACCTCTTCACCAGGCAAGAGGGCTGCAGAGGTTTTTGCTTTGTTTTGTTTTTAAAAAAAAATGCGAGATCACTTAGATGGCAAGCGGGTCTTTATTATAGACTGGGAGGCGGAAACGCGGTTTGTAAGTCGGTAATGAACGCTGTGCAACTCATCATGATGGAGACCGGTTTCTTTGTGTCAAGTGGCACAAGTGCAAGTGTCAACATCTCATTGCGTCCACAATTAATCAACATGTTTAATGCAAAATTAATACGGATTGGTACTAAACAAGTGTATTAAAACAGATTTTTGTGGACAAATTAAATATTGTGTTTAGACCAAAATGCTTATCCATTTAGTTGTTTCTCAGTAAACAACTTCCATAATGTTTGCGCACTTATTGGCACTGTGTTGTGAAAATAACTTGATTATACCTGTAGTGGCCTCTTTAAGCTTTAGGAAGCAAGGGGAGATGGCAGTTTAATATTAAACCTGTTAATATCAGAGGATGGATGTCTAAGACTCAGCTACATCTCACTATCATCTATCAGATCTAAATGCGTAAAGGAGTCCATGCCATGCAGTGATGTTGCCGCACCCTCATACGTACACGTCCTGGGCGCACGTAAGCGCAAAGATGGACACACTCATAACACACACACACGCACACATGAGCCCATCACTGCTACAGAGGTGTGGAAGGAAGGAAGGGATGGTTAGATGTTTATTGTGACTAGTTAATCCCAGATAGAAGCTTAATGACACCTGTTATACTCCAGAACTGGTTTAAAGACAAAAAAAAAGAAAAAACAAACAAAACTGTAACTGTGATTTTAGTAAGTCTGAATTTAAAGAAGAGTGGATTAGAGTTTTGTAACACTTACCAGCAAACCAGTGATCCTACCAGGCCCCCCACTAAATTTTAAGTGGGCACTAACAGCAAGATGTTGAAAGGATTTTTAAATTGTTCATTTTTGTGGTCAAAATAGTTAATTTTAAATTAAAAAAGGAAAAATTGGACCAAAAAGCATGTCATCTGTTACAGCTCATACAATGTGGGTCCTTGTTGCAAGATACATGTGTCTGTTCTAAGGCAATTTAAAACAGCCTCTTTAAACAGGAAGAAAAAATAACCATCACTTTGTATGGTAGGATTTTTCCTACCATACAAATCTTGATTTTTAGTGAGGGTACTAACCTTTATGCTGGAAATTTAGGGTTTCATTTCTGCATCCAAAGGTTCAGCTCTCTGAACCTGCAATGTACAAGAAAGGTTCCCCAGGTGAACCGTTGTTTATTTCTTAAGGTTCGAAATTATCATTGGAACCTTAAAGTTCATGACTTTAATGTGTAGGCAAACAGGAAGGCTACACTCTTGATCAAGACATGGTTTGCACAGTCGCTTTATAAGACAGGCAAGAAGTTACAAAATCTATTAAGGAAACATACATATATGTCCTTATGGAACAATTCCCAGACTTGAGCTCTAAGCACGTAGACTCAAGCTTTTTTACATTATATTTAAAAAAGAAACCATTTTCAGCCTCTGTATTTTGCATAATAAGCTTCACAGTGTGTTGGGCATCATTGTAAGTAGCTTCATGCCGCTCTAGTCTGTAAAATAATGGCCTTATTGACCCTTGTTAGGCTTATTGTGAGCCACAACTGGACTCAGCTTCTTTTTGTTCTCACCACATCATCACTGTCCACTGGAACGTCAGGTCTCAGGCAGTGACTGACACAGCCTACTTAATGCTGAAGCTGATGTCAGTCATAGTGTGACAGACTGGTCACAGAGTAGCATCGCTGAGCCTTCTCTCCTTTTTAGCCTTATTAACCCGTTTCAAAATGAGGTACAGAAAAAAGGTTCATTTTCTCAGATTTATTGCCTTCTTTGTTATATATTAAGTCGGAGTTGGCTGTGATTTTTTTCTTCATCTTTATGAAGTCTTAAGTGGTCAAAGATGCCTGACAAAACGTCTTCAGTTCTCTTTGATAAATCTGTTTCTCTTCTCTTCTCTTCTCTTCACAGAGCAATAGCCATGTCTTCCAGCTCAGCGATGGTGAGGATTCTGATAAAGGGTGGTAAGGTGGTGAACGATGACTGCACCCAGGAGGCTGATGTCTACATCGAGAACGGCATCATCCAGCAGGTGGGGAAGGAGCTGATGATCCCTGGAGGGGCCAAAGTTATTGACGCCTCGGGGAAACTTGTGCTTCCTGGGGGCATCGACACCAGCGTCCACCTGGAGGAAAGCTTCATGAATGCCATCACGGCAGATGATTACTACAGCGGTACCAAGGTAATGACCATCTGGACATGCAAATATGTAATTTTGTCCAGCTGATAAAGGCAGAGAAATGTTTGCTGTTGATGTTAATTTTAGCCAAGATGACAGTGAGATTTTGATGTGTCTTAGTATTTTATTATTAAATGTGTTGCTTATTTTAGGCAGAATTGCTCTTGCAACACAAGGAAGAAGTTAGAGCATCATGTTGAAGGATCAATACAACTGGTATAGTGACATAATATCTAATATAGAGCAAAAATAAAATAAGAACTGCATGTTAAAGGCTTATTTGAGCACCTAAATTCAGTTAAGAATGCTATAAACTTCAGGATGCTTTTCTAAATCTTGATTATAAATCTTAGGAGACAAGCTTAATAATCATTCGCACAGTTTAAAAATAGCCACAAGTAGAGTTTTTCTAATCGTTGATTTTCTTGTTTTCTTACTAAGGATGCCAGATGTCGCCACTATTTTAAAATGAATTAATAAGATTGCTAAGAAGCATTTTTTGGAACAAACTGCAAGCAAAAAGTGCACACCTAAGACAGTTTGTGTTGAAAGCAAAATAGGAACTGTGTGATTATACATATCTACACTACGTAAAAATATATTTATACTACGTAAAAAATATATCTACAGTGTCTAACACAAATTTATATTTTCTTTCCCCTAAAATGTCACAGTCTTGCTGAGCTTTTTTCAGCAGCATCACATAAAGATGATTTTACACATGGTCTTTGTTAGCAAGGCTGATAGCTGCTTAATGCTAAAAGGATTAGCCTGGGATACCCCACTCTGCTGTAGGGCACCATGATGACTCATCACTCTGTAGCATTTTAAGATGCTGGGAGCTGAGAGGTGACGGATGCAGTGACCGAACAGACTGGCAGACACCGGTGACAGACACTATTCTCCACTGTTCCCCATCTCATCATCCCTCTCTATTTCTCCCCCCACCCGACCCCTCCCTGCTCACTCTGCTGCTGCTGCTGTGCTCCAGAAAAAAGCCCGGAGACAAATGCAGATCAGTTTCTGTTTCCATGGATACCAGGAGGCTGCTGGAAAGACTGCCGCAAAGCCTTTTCACTCACGCCATTGTTGCAACAAACAATGGACCTCAGACCCACGCCCCCCCCTCTTCTCCCCTCCCACCTGCCTCCTTCCCAGTGCAGACCACTCAACTCCCTCGAGGGTCAGCTGACAGATGCTCAGTGGAGCATGCACTTATACACAAAACAAGCTCTGTCTTCATTTTTTGGGGTTATTAGGATTTAGTGCAGTAAATCTGCTTTTAGAGGATGAGAAAGTAAAAAGTGCTGAGAAATTAAGCAGTTGGCTTTCAATCCCTCATGATTGCACCGTGACGAGGAGTCAGTCCAAATGTTTAACTGCTGATGGATTTATATTTCCCTTAGCAGTTATCTGCATATAACCATAAAGATTATTATAGTTTTACTGCCAGCGCTTTGAAAAGAAGTTGCAGTAATTAGTAGATTACAGTTCCTTTAGAGTTTATTACGTCATGAATCAATATCCTCTGTTTACTGTCACTTAATGTCTCATTTTGATTTGAGCTATTATGCTTATTGTTTAAGTTTAGCATTTTAATCAATAGTAAAAATACTTGATGAAAGAAATTATTTGCAAAAAAAAATAAAAAATCTTGATCTGAAAAAAAGAGATGAAAATCATCATGAATTACCCCAAGGAATACAACACACTAAATACCAATTATTTGGATTTCTTCCAGGCTGCGCTAGCTGGTGGTACAACAATGGTGATCGGACACGTCCTGCCAGAGAAGAATGAGTCTCTGATGGATGCCTACGAGACGTGTCGCAGCTCGGCGGACTCCAAATCCTGCTGTGACTATGCTCTGCATGTGGGAGTTACTTGGTGGGGACCCAGGGTAGGAAAACAGTTCTTGTACTCCTTTCCGCCCAAATACAGAACTTTCTTTTTATTTTGTCTTAAATAAAGTTTTAAACTCCCAGAAACCTGCAGGTCTGCTGGAACTCTCAGCAGTTTTAAATCAGGGTTTAAAACGTTTCTATTTACCGCCTTTTATCAAAACAATTGATAATTAACTTTTATTTTCTGCATTTTGTCCTAACTTCTTTGAGGGTTTCTTCTTCTTCTTCTTCTTCTTTTTTTTTGTTTTTAATACTTCTTAATGCTTCTTCTGCACACCGCTGTAATGCTTCTAATGTTTTATGTAAAGCACCTTGAATTGTCTTATACATGAAATGTGCTATATAAATAAACTTACCTTGCCGTAAATTGTTAGATGTTAGTTTATGTGTTACAGGTACTTTGCCAGTGAATGATGACATCATTTACACAAAAAAGAAAACTGTAATTTTCCAAAAATATGGCACTTTTATGTCATATACAAATGACTAAATGTTAATTAAGCAAGAAGCTCTTTGACACTGATAAATTTATTCTTAAATCTTATGGTCCGAACAGCTAAAATTGATCCTATTATCCTACTTATTTACAAGAAATGATAACCGAACAGCCACAAAAACATGCATACAAAGATAAATTGCCTCAGTTTTCTTCTTCATTTGTTCACACCTGGAATTTTCCCGTGCAAGCATACGTTGCAGGTTGATATTTGATTTGCACTTCCACTCTTTCAGGTGAAAGCTGAAATGGAGAAGCTGGTGAGAGAAAAAGGAGTGAATTCCTTCCAGATGTTCATGGCTTATAAGGACATGTTCATGCTGAGGGATAGTGAGCTCTTCCAGGCCCTACAGCACTGTAAGGACATCGGGGCCATTGCAAGGGTTCATGCTGAGAACGGAGAGCTGGTGGCAGAGGTGAGGACGAATGTTGACGATGTTCAACTTTCCCCTTATAATTTTGTTAATTGACATTTACAGTCATGCAAAAAAAGAAAGTGCACCCCTATTACAACCTATAGGTTTTATATATCAGGAAATTATATTATGTTCCATAAGTGGACGTCCTAGCGGTCAGCTCAAGATCAGATTCTGTTATGTTCACAGAAATTAAAAAAAGGATAACAAGAGCTACATCTCAGATTCTACAGGCCTTAGCATGTTAAAAATTAAAGTTCATGACAGTACAGTTAGAAAAAGACTGAATAAGCTTGTGTGGAAAGAAAACTTTATTATTCACCAACTAGTGTAATACCAGTATAATATATTGTTCATCTGTTCCATTGATCTCATTTTAAGACCTGGTAAGGACCAGAGGGTGTAGTTTCTTTTTCATATGACTATATTTTATCTACAACACATGATTAACAATTTTAAACATGAATTGATCATACTTTCACGATCATTTTAAATGATTTTATTTCCCTTTTTCAGGGTGCAAAGGAAGCATTAGACCTGGGCATCAGTGGCCCAGAAGGGATTGAAATCAGCCGGCCTGAAGAGGTAATATACTTATAAAATTCACCAGCCACAGTCTGTCAAGCTAAAAATAAACAACTTTTGGTTATTCTGAGGATTTTGACAAAAGTATGATTATCATCCCTATGACTAGAAATATCCAATACCACTGTATGATTCCTCACAGTCTTTGGTTTCTTTACAGCTGGAGGCAGAAGCAACACACAGAGCAGTTACCATCGCCAACAGGGTGAGTGAGACTGATGAACGGAGAAAATGTCATGAAAAATACTGTAGAGCTAAGATTGCCATGTATTAGGATTTCTGTACATAATACAAGCTAAACTTAATCATGTTAGCACTGTCGTTGGACAGTGTATGAATGGTACCTTGCTAATATTAGCATTAAAAGCTAATGTTAGCATTAGTAATACCGTACACTCTACAGCCTTACAGGATTGTTAGGCATGACAGCAGTTAGTCTCAAAATGATTATTTACCTCTTGTGTTTGTTTCCTGTCAGGCCCACTGCCCAATCTATTTTGTGAATGTGTCCAGTATGTCTGCAGGAGATGTAGTGGCTACAGCCAAGATGCAAGGTCAGACTAATGTTCTTTTACATTTAGTGTTACTAGCAATTAAGCAAGTTTACATACAGATAATCTGCATTTTGGGTAAAGTCAGTGTTTCTGTGCTTTCCTTTTTCATCACTTGATTCAGTGTGTATCCATATTGTCTGATCCCAGGTAAGGTGGTCCACGGAGAAACATCCACAGCCCACGCTATCCTGAATGGCATGCAGTACTATCACCAGGACTGGTGTCTTGCAGCTGCCCATGTCACTGTACCTCCTCTCCGCCTGGACCCCAATACTCCAAATTACCTAATGAGTCTGTTGGGAAAGTGAGGAAGAGCCTATAAAATGTCTCAGTGATATTAACTAATGTCAGTGTTATTGATGCACTAATAAATGTGGCTAACTGTGACCTCCTCTCTCCTGCCACAGTGACACTCTGAATGTTTTGGCGTCCGATCACCGTCCATTTACCCTCAAACAGAAAGCCATGGGCAAGGATGACTTCACCAAGATCCCCCACGGGCTTCCAGGCATTCAGGACCGCATGAGTGTCATCTGGGAGAAAGGAGTGGTAAGTGCAGCTCTTTTCTTTTTTTCTTGCTACCAGAAATGTTCCTCAGATAGCACTTGTGTTTTTGTTTGGTGGTTATGGATGTGATCTATTAAGGGATGAATTACAGACAAAAGAAGTACAGAAACTTGCTTTTGATGTTCTAAATACGTTGTAGTTACATTTTTAACAAGGGTCTTTAGTACATACCTCATGTTCAAAACAAGATCAAATCTATGTCTGTTATAATTCACAGATTGGAGGTAAAATTGATGAGAATCGCTTTGTTGCTGTCACAAGCTCAAATGCAGCCAAGATCTACAATCTCTACCCCAGGAAAGGAAGGATCATCCCTGGAGCAGATGCTGATGTGGTGGTTTGGGATCCCGAGGGATCCAAGTATGAAACTCAATCCATCCATTTATCGACCAGCTTGTCTCACTGCAGCTTTTTATCTCCCGTGTCTGGAACTGATCTAGTTTTTCCCAAACTGTGTCCCTCCAACTCTGCCTGCAGGATCATCTCAGTGGAAAACCAGGTCCAGGGAGGTGATATAAATCTGTATGAAGGTCTCCGTTGTCACGGGGTGCCCTTGGTGACCATCAGCCGTGGGCGCCTGGTCTATGAAAATGGCATGTTCACGTGTGCTGAGGGCTCTGGGAAGTTTTGCCCATTGAGGACTTTCCCAGATTACCTCTACAAGAAGATGGTTCAGAGGGAAAAGGTATAAGACTGACTGGAAATACATATCAAACATACGTAGAGAGGCTTATCACTGTTTACACAGACACAAACTGTAATTCTTGTATGATAAAAGCTGCACCGATACATTTTTTAAATATAGAATGCAATGTATGATATTATAAGAGTCTGGATGCAGTCGTATTTAATCTCCTAGTTTTTAAACCTTATTGAATTCTACTTAAGAATTATGTTAGGATGAGCTCACACATGTCTTATCTCCCACTATTAAAGCCATTAATCTGTATATTTAAATCCAGATAAATACTTTTCTTTCAATGTTAACAGCTACATGTTTTTTATTTTATTCATCATCAATAACCTGCTTGTATTTTCATGTCTATTAACACCTTATTGTACCAGTGCCAGGCTGTGAAAGCTGTGGAGCGGGAGCCCTACACAGGTGAAGTTGTTGCCGTGGCAAATTCTGGAAAGAGGGACATGGGTGGTTCAGATCTGGACACTCCGACGCGTCCTTGCACCCGGCATGGAGGCTTAAGGGACCTCCATGAGTCCAGTTTCAGCCTCTCTGGTGAGGACCAACAAACCTTAAATGTACAAGAAAATGCCTGTGTTTTGCACATAACATTATTTCTGCAAATAAGGTATGTTCCAGTTTTTTTCCCACTTATAAAAACTGAAAAACTAACTGATAGTTTTTATAGAACACGCTAAGAATTGGCCAGATGATGGTGCTATTGTGGTCAGTATTGCAGAGAGTTAGCCCCACAAAGACCAGGTAGTACAGGAGATGCCTGCACAAATTATGGATAATTACATTTTTAAATGATTAGATATGGTAATTATAAGACATTTACAGTTATTTCAATCCATAAATATTTATGCATATTTAGACTAATACCTACTCTGTAGCTGCTGCATCTGATGCTGCAATTCTACAATCTGCCTAAAACCTAGCCTAAGCTGTTAAGAGACCCCTTAGCTGGAAAATAAGACTGAGCCACACACATGAGGAAATACTGTTTTGTTGTGTTTCTGTGCTGAACTCACATGATCCCGTTTCCTCCAACTTCAGGTGCTCAGATCGATGACAAAATTCCAAAGAGATCCTCCGCCAGGATCTTGGCTCCTCCTGGAGGCAGATCCAGTGGAATCTGGTAACCAATCAGACGGCTTGTAACATGAAGCGGGAGAATGTCGCCTGAGGAAAATCTACGACCAAGCAAGATTTGTTTTTGTCTCTGGAATATTAGAATATGTGTGGAATAATGGAGACATGTTTTTTTGTTGTTGTTTAATTCAAACTCAGCACAGTTATTTAAAATGGTAAAATTGTATGACTTTGCGATAATAATGTTGCAGAAAAGCCAGAGAACATGTTTGCTGCGAGGTTACAGCAACCAAATTCCAGTCAAATGTTAACCAAATATTACAAGCACCTGATAAAAAAAATGGGTTGGAGTTAAATTATGATGCGTTCGATTTGACTCCGAGGTCAGAAGTCGGATCTTGGAATCGAAGCCATTTTAATGGGAGAAGTCGGGGCTAGTGAGTCCATCCCGACTTTCCAAGTCGGATATCCGGCTTCAAATTTCTTGTATTTTCTAGGAATTTGGAAAATCCGACGTCTGGGAACAAATCAAACGCACCATTACTTTGGTAATTGGATCATGATGGAGATAATCTGTGTATCTTACCAATAGTTCTAGAAAGTTCTAGAAAGTGAAAGTGAGTCTTGGTTTTATGATGCGATTGTGTTACCTCACTGTAAAATACAATTTTGCACTTGTATCATGTACTATTTAGATGCCTTTTTACATGATTTAATGTCACAAAATGTCTTTTTACTGCGAGCCATGGGGAATGAAAGGTTATTATTAGGAGGATGCTGACATGAATGAAGTTGATTTGTCAGGTATTAAGAAATAATCGCTGCCGATCAATTGATGAACAAAAATATGTCAAGCTTTCTTTTGTAATTGTTTTATTTTTATATAACATTATTTCTGTCGTTGTTGTTGTTGTTTTTAGTTAGAATGAATTCATAAAGAAGAATGAGATTTGCGTTCAATGGTTCAACATTGTCATATTAGCATTTCAGATCATGTTTACAGCGTTTAGCAGAATGGACTTCTGTTCCACCTCCATCAAAATGTGAATGAGCCTCTGCTGGGATTCCTCTGCATGTTAGCGTTGCTAGAACTACATCGAGCACAACTAGTAATTATGTTAAAACAGCATTCTTTGTGATCTGATTCATTTCCACAGAGAGCAAAAAGTCTCACCCAGATTGCCTTTTCACACCTGAGAACAACAATGCCCTCAAATGTTTTGTCCCACACTACCAGTGCAGAACATGACATGTTGATCACTGTCATTTCTTTTTTATAGCTCTGATTTGCTCTGGTCTGAAAGGACGGAGTGTAAATGTTCCTTTGACTGACACTTCCATTGTAGTATACTACTGTGAACCATATAGAGAAGATGAAGAATTTAGAATGTTAGTCAGTTAATGCCAAGTCTCCACATGGGATCAAATGCCTTCTTATGCCACTGAAAGTTTCTATGTTTGTTTAGCAACTACAAAAAAAGCACTGATACTTACTTAAGCTCTCTGTTACTGTATATTTTGGGTTTTTTATTCCCTCAAATTTACATGCAAATAATTGTCTTAGTATCTGATTGTATTCTGTTTTTGTTACGTTTAAGCCAGGATGCACACAGCTTATTACTGTTTGGTTTTTGGACAAATTTCACTTTGGTCTTTTTCCTCCCAAATGTACACTGGTGCTGAACAATGTGTGATCACATTGAATTCCTGTCTCTTTTTTTCTTTCTTTCTTGCAGCTCTTTATCACATGATTTGAGTGCAAATAAACCCACAATGAAATCATGTCATGTGGTGGAAAGTACATTTTAAGTAGTTGTTTTTCATTTTAGTAGATCAGTTTTTCACGTTGGCCCTGCCCTTACATTTTGCAGAGGTAAAGTGCCCTTTTTCTATTGGAGATAAAGGAGTAGTGGTCTTTCTAATGAACAAAACAAAAGGGCTAGATGACATTACTCCTTAACCCCTAAAAGAAAACTAGCACCATACCTTTCTGAAGTTTAGAGCTCAGGCCAAGGGAAGTCTTGCTTCACAGCATTTAATACACTGTTATTTCATTTCTGTAGACACAAGTATTGTGTATCTTTCACTCCACTACAATTATTAGACAGATAGTATTACTTATTACTTATAAAGATTCAATATGACTCAGTTATCTTCCTCAGTTCCAAAGTTTTATGTCAGTTTTTGAAAACAGATGGGTTAACCTGCTAGTAATCTCATCAAATGTGAAAAAAAAACAGGATTACTTTTTTGTCTTAGTCTTTCTTACTGATTATTCATCTTAACCCTCTAGGGTCGAGTGTAATGTGTGCAAAACTTTGGTGGAGATTTAGCAATACACACACAAGTACCTAAAATTCAATTCAAACTAATAGAGCACACAGTACTTGCACATTCACTTAAGCAGGATTAGAATAAAGGACTATTTTTCATTCTATTCAAACTTAATTTCTTTATTTTAGCAGGACGGATTTCATTAAAATACAAGATCTCCATTTTCCTGGGAGTCGTGGTTAAGATGCTCCAAAAAAGATTGCCATTAAAGACTATCTCAAATTAAGAACAACAATGACAGATAATTATAAAAGGGATAGAGAGAGTCAAACCTACATATTTCTACTCCACTTATGAGACAAGAACAGGTTTCCTTCAGGATAGTTTTTAGGACATCTTTTAGTGTACACCAAGACGGAATGGAAGGAGAATATTGGATAGTCCTAACTGCTTTCTGTTGTTAATATTAGTATGCATTCACAGCAGATATTTCTTATGCAGCAGCAGATAAATCTACACCAAAAGGTTTCTTTTGTTGTTGTTGTTTTTTTTTTTAACTTGACCTCTCCAAACCCTCAGTCATAGCAAGCTTAAAATCTTAACCAACACATCATGTGTCTCTTAGCTGGAACAGGCCAAAGTCCTATTTATAATGAACCTTTAACAGCATGGAGTCGGGCGCATGCGCGGTAGCGGCTGGATTGTTGCAGCCTCAGACAGGGCGGCCCGTTACCAAGCGCTGCACCGCGCAGGGTCTGACAACGACGACAGCAGCGAGCATTGCCATAAGGACTACTGCCAGCGTGATAACAACACAGACTCACTAGAATACGGTGAGTATAAGCATATTTACGTGTCAGCAAACCGCTTGGACCTGTTCATTTCTCCTTTTTTTTGTGTGCGAACATGTTTGCGCGAGTGGACCTGTGCTTTATTCCCACGCAGCGAGGATATTTCCCGTGCGCTGACAGTCCTGAGGTATTCGTGGAGGCCTGCAGAGGGGGCCGCTAGGATAGCAGCACCATCGTTGCGGCTTTTTAACTACAAGGCTCCCAGCTAACGGGGACATTTATTGTTCTCAGCTCCAGCTCGACATGTGGGACCCCCCGCCCATTTGGTGTAAAATATTTCAGCGGTTTGCTTTTGGGATGTTGCTGCAGCCAGAATCTCAGCTTTTTCCAAGGCCCGGCACATTTTTTGTAGGAGAATAGGTTGACTTCTCTATCTTGTGCCGCTTATCCTTATTCATCGCATGCACTGCTGCAAGAGCTACGTCCGATTATGTAGTTGAAGCGATGCGAGTGTGTGGTTTAAAGGGTATTAAAGTTGATTCAGTGATTATTGGTAATAATCACCAAATTGTAGGGCAGCCAAGTCCCATGGAAGACCGCTTGCACGCAAGTTGCCGAAGGTGCATTCACAGTGCTGATGTTATTAGAAATCACTATTGTGCAAATTGCAGGTACAAACATGATTCAGCTATTTAAGTGAAGTAGACTGAAATGTTACAGTTTTTCTGTGGCTGTCAGGTGCAGACTTGCAAACATATGAAAATCTGCATTTCAGTGCAGGGAGGTGTCACTGGTTCTTTCTGACATGACACCGATGGAAGGAATTAGCAGGCGAGCAAAGTGAGCACAGAGAAGCCTGGAGCCGCCAGATGTGCTAAACTGCTCACAAACACCAGGGTTTTTCTCTTTAATCTAGGCAGGATTATACTCACTACACGTGCAGCTTCAACTGCGTTTTCCCCCACTAAAAGTCAAAATAGGTTTTACAGGCACACAATAGCAACAGTGTTATAACGCAGCAATTGTCTGAGAAGGTAAGAAAATAGGCATCATGATCTAAGGAAATTAAGAATAATTATTTAATTAAGAACCAACAGATGGATGGGGTGCAGGTGAATTACACAATACACAAACATTTTTAGTCCCCATAATGTGGGGATTACACTTCGATCAATAATTTGGGGTTTTAAATTGATGATACAAAGAGTTTGAAAACTGCACCTGACCAGGCGAGTCCAGAGTTGGTCCTCAAGGGCCCCTGTCCTGCAGGTTTTTCAATGACTCCCTGCTTCAACATGCATGACTCAAGTTAAACGGATCCAGCAGCCTAAGAAGTTCTGCAAAATGACTTTCATTTGAGTGAGGTGTGTAGGAGCAGGGACACCATGGAAACTTGCAGGATTGTGGCCTTAAAGGACTGGAGCTGGACACCTGTGCCTGAGGACATAGATTTATGGAGAAAATAACTATTAACTCCCAAAATCAATTCAACTTTCTTACAAGTTCTCAAGTTTTTAAGTTCAAGATGGCAAGCTTGAAGTAAAGTTATTTCAAATTCGCTCCCTATACCTCTCTGCTGCTGCTCTCTGTTGATGCGATATATCCTTAAAAGAAAAGGAGGGACATACATCTTGGTCGGGCTGAGTTGGAAGAAGTGGGATTGGGCCTGTATGTTATGAGGACGATCAGTAGATCGAACTTACATCTTAATTTACACACTGAGGCCAGTCGACAGCATATCTTTTTCCAGTGAAAGTTACTTTCAAAGAAAGAGTTTAATCTGAATGGGTTCTGTTGTTTGTCTCAGCGCGGGGATGGCAGTGAATGTGTACGCCACATCTGTGTCCATTGACAACCTCAGCCGACATGACATGCTGGCATGGGTCAACGATTCTTTGCATCTCAACTACACCAAGATCGAACAGCTGTGTTCAGGTAAGCTCAGCAAACTTCAATAAGACTTCTCAACCAGAGCTGCTGTGATGGGTGACTCTAGTAGTGGGAACAACTAAACAAATGATTGAATCTTTGTGTTTTCCAGGAGCGGCATATTGCCAGTTCATGGACATGTTGTTTCCGGGTTGCATTCTTCTGAAAAAGGTCAAGTTTCAAGCCAAACTGGAGCATGAATTTATACACAACTTCAAAGTTCTTCAAGCAGCTTTTAAAAGGATGAGTGTTGACAAAGTAAGGAGCCTTTTTTCTACAAAACGATGCATTTCATTTGATACCTCAACAAGCATTTCCAGCCTGACAAGCGTTTCCTGTTCCCACTGGCCAGATAATTCCTGTAGAAAAGCTCGTAAAAGGGAAATTCCAGGACAACTTTGAATTCGTGCAGTGGTTCAAGAAGTTCTTCGACGCCAACTACGACGGAAAGGAGTACGATCCTTTACTAGCCAGACAGGGGCAGGATGTGGCCCCTCCCCCCAATCCAGGTGATCACTTTATCCACAAACCAAAGAGAAACCAAGGTAAACCAACCAATTTGCCTTTGCTGCACGGTCTTGCTGAGCTTTGGATGGCTCAAAAGCGCTCCCTGCAAGCAACTGGTGTGAGCAGCACGATTCACAGAATAACTGCTGTCCTCTGATCCATCTCGCTGCCCAGCATCCACACAACTATGACACTGGAGGTATGCCTGTAGGATTTTGGTTATCACCACAGTGCATAGTGGGATGCAGCCTTAGTGAAGCAGAAAAGCAACGTCAGTCGTCGTTTTACATCCTTAGTTTGAATTGATTATGATCAGGAATGGCCAAAACATCTGCATAAGTATTGAATTCAGCTATTTCTCCCAGTGTCCTGCACTGCACAGCTGATGCACCACTGAGGCAGCTTTATCCCTCTGAAAGCTGGCTTGATGAATAAAAATTTTTGTCTCATTTACTAACATGAATAATGTCGACCTGAACGGCCTTGCTCTGTTGCTTGAGAATCATGCCGAATAATCTTATTTGACTTGTAGCGTGTCATAAGCCGGCTTTGTGACTCCGTCACGCGTAAGCAGTGTGGGTGGGAATGGGCGGAATGATGGCATTTATTTTCAAAACTGTGATAATGAGTGTTGGCATGTTTTGTCTTTGAGACACCTTTGCTGAATCACTTGTAGAGTTTTTTTTTTTTTTTTTACTTACCAAAATTTTCTCTCAAATAAAGACAACTTCCAGCTGTTTCACAGTTAGATTTGATTTATCATCTGGCTTAATGTGAGTCTTTTTAAATAGAAGCTCAATTTAAAATCCACTTTAAGTCAGATATCAAAGGCCCATCATGCTACAGCCTGAAATCATCAGTGCTCTATAATGTGCTCTGTCCATCGCCACAACTGCTCCAAAGCTGACGTAAAGTGTAGCGACTCCTAATTCACTAATGATTCAGTAAACCCTTACCATTTCTGACCACCACAGGACCACAGCGGACATCTCCAACAGTTCCCAAAAACATGCCAACACCGCAGAGGGTCCAACACAACACTCCTGCCTTGAGGAAGAATCCTTCTTTGTCCAGAAATGGGGGCAGTGATGCTGAGATCATGGAGCTAAATCAGCAGGTAGAGTTGCATGGCATTTCTGCTTTGTAAACAGATTTTCCCTGGAATAATGTTTATTTAGCATTGCAGTAATTTTCATTCATAGTAGACATGAAAAGAAACGCGTGTGAATGCTCGTTATAAATAACACTTGTTCTTTTCGTGCTGTGAAACCAAGCCTTATGGAAACAAAACAAAACAAAAAAGTCAGGGTCACTTTTAATGCCTCTTGTTTTGAGCTGCTTGGTGGATTAGATGATTACACTCTCCCCCAGTAATACGGAAAAAACAACTCATATTGGCTGTTTTTACACTGTCAGGGAGCTCAGTAGCGTGTGGAAGTTTCATACGCGACCACAACAGTTTTGCACCTCCTCCCCATGCTGGTCACCAGCCTGGTCACATTGTGCTGTGGGATGGCATCCCATTTCTCAACCAGGAGATGTTTAAGGTCAGCGTCACAACCAGTGTGGTTGTGTTGGTCACTCTAGCCCAGGGATCACCAACTCCAGACCTCTTGGCCAGTGTCCTGCAGGTTTTCGATGATTCCCTGCTGAAACACACCTGGTTCAAATCAAATGGTTCTTCAACAGCTTGTTGTCAAGTTTTGCACCTGCTTCTTTACGACCCGTTATTTAAGTCAGGTGTGTTGCAGCTGGGAAACATTGTAAACCTGCAGGACACTGGCTCAGAGAGGTCCGGAGTTGGTGATCGATGCTCTAGCCTAAGCTGATCCCACAGGTGTTCAATTAGAAGGAGGTTTGGAGTCTCAAAAGGCCATTTCATCCTCTCCACTCCCAAATTCTGAGAGTACACTGTAATGATCCTGGCTGTGTGGGGGAGAGCATTGTCATCCTGGAGGATGAAGTTAGGCCCCACAATTGAGTACACCAGTGATGCCAACACTGGAGGCAAGGAGGGTAAAGTGTCTTGCCCAAGGACACAATGACAATTGACTGCGGCATGATTCAAACTGCCAACCTTCGGGTGATTGGGCAACCTGATTTACCACCTGATCAGATTCCACAGAAGAACAATCCTCACATGTTATAACTTGTTGTAAGGGTGACTAATCAGGCTTTCCAATGGTGTACAATACCACACCAGTTAGAACTGGTATTTTTAAAGGGCAGAAGCAATCAAACAAATACAAATTTATTTTTTGATATATATATATATATATATATATATATATATATATATATATAAAAGAAGGAAATGGGAGAGAAGGGAAAGAAAATCCCCAAATATCACTGAAAGCCTGTGAAGTTAACATAGCAGAGGAATACTAAACACAGAGGAGATAATATACTAAAGATAGCCACAAGCTGATTGGCTGATCAACCACAGGTGTGCTTAATTAACTGAACCCAGTTGTGGAAGTGTGAGGGGCAAAATGTTTTAAATGAAACAAAGAAACAATTAGCCCAACAAACAAAAAAAAAAATCAAAGCACTCAATCAATAGAGTCATCCCTAGCAACTTATTTCTTTTTTACAACATAGGAAAAACTTTTCTCAATGTAAAACTGCAAAGGCTGGGTTTTATCATCTATGGTACATGTTATCATTAAAAAGAACTAAGCTGAAAACCAACATTGAAGGACTATAATCTGCAGACAATCTGGCTGCATTACTTTAGAAACAGATATTAAATGCAAATTATTGCATACTGTTGCCACAAACTCAAGTAGAAACACCACCATAAAAAAATAGAAACAAAACATAATGTAGATCCAGAGCTGCTGCCATCTGCACTTGAGCTCATTTAAAGAATAGCTGGAACATTTTCAGTTCGGGAAATCCTCTTCTTGAAGCCTGGGATCCCCAACTCCGGTCGTCAAGGCTTACTGTCCTGCAGACTATCGATGTTTCCCTGCTGCAACACACCTGACAGACGTGTGCAGAGTTTGTCAGAGATCACTTTCATTTGAATCAGATGTGTTGCAGCAGGGAAAACATCTAATACTTGCAGGACAATGGGCCTTGAGGGGCCGCTGCTTCTTATCAGAGCACAATCCAGATTTTTTTAACCTACTGAAATGTTTTCATAAAACATAATATGAAATAAAAACTATGATAAATGAGGCTACAACCTATAGAAGACCTAAAATCCTACAATATATAAAGAAAGAATGGAAAAAAAGTTACAGCAGGTAATTATTGGCACAATAATCATAATGAACATGTACAAAAAAAGTTTTTTCAATCAAATATGCTTTTAAAAAAAAACAGCATTAAAACTAATCCAATCAAATCAGTTAGAATCGGTATATATGACCATGTATTTCAGAAGCATTTTTGACCTGCATCTTGAACTTATCTTCTCCTACTAAGTTGATGGAGTTGAAGTTGACTGTAGACGGTCTAGAGAAGGAGAGAGACTTCTACTTCAGTAAACTACGGGATATCGAGCTGATCTGCCAGGAGCACGAGAGTGAAAACAACCCCGTCCTCAGCAGGATAATTAACATTCTCTACGCAACAGAGGTACCTGTTAACAATGTTGTCTTAACTCTGTCTGCATGTCATTTTAAGCATCTGAAATAAAGCAGGAAACCTAAATATTATCCATCGCTTCCTGTATTTTAGGAAGGCTTTGCACCTCCAGAGGATGAAGACCTTGATGAACAAGCCCACCTGGACCAGGATGAATACTGAACCCATCATCCCCATCCTCCCCCATCATCCCCATCTCTCCTCTCTTTTCTTTTTGCCCTTATTTATTTTATACTCTCTGCACGCTTTCTATAAATACTCACTCTTATTCCTGCTCTCTGTCTTTCTTTTCCTTTCTTTCTCATGTGTATCTGTTAGTATCCTAACCCCCCCCCCCCCCCCTTCACCCATCAGACCATCTTTACACAACTGCTCTGTATCATCATTTGCTGCTCCACTCTACTCCACTTACACAGTGACAATAACAATAATGTATGGCATATCTTGGTCATTTCAGCATGAGTAACGCAGAAAATTAAACCGAACCTAGAATGGAATGGTTGTTATGGCTAACAGTGAGTTTAAGTCTGTAAATATTACCAACATTTTGATTTCTAAAAGATTAATGTCTTTGCTAATTCTGGAGTTATTTATTTGCCTTTCGTGCGCTGTTAATACTACTATTAGAGCACAGAACAACACTGCTCCAATGTGCCATCAGGACACTCCCTGAGCAACTAAAACTATAACAAAAGTGACTTTTTAATAGCTATTTCTTATTTATTTAACTTATTTAACTTAATTTCTTTTAGATAAACATTCTGTAGCAAAACTGATGCAAACCTACTGTACATGGACTGAGATTGGAGGATATGCGTGTTATGGTTTGTGCTTGAGTTGGCATCAAGCGTTTGTTGTTTGTTGTGGTGGGTTCAAAGCATGTAGATGCGCTGAAAGAAATTCTTCGCCGTGAGAACTCAAGGTTAACGATCAGTGCTTTGCGACTATTCTTTATTGATCAGCAACATATCTGAGCATGAGAATGTTACACATTGACTGTGAATGAGTGATATTTTGTAAATGTATTTTGTGTGGAGATTTTTGTCTGTTGTCGCACGATCCTGGTTTGTTGCTACTGTATCTTTGAGGCTGACATACAGCAGCCTTTAAGTTTAAATTTAACAGATGGAAAAATGGCCACATGCAGACTGACAACATGATTATGTAGCAGTTGTAATATTTCACTACTTGTTCTGACACAATCAGTACAGACACCTTTACACATGACAGCTACTGTCATGTTTTACTGCTAAATATACAGTTTATACCTATGATTCGCTGTGATAGATTGTTCAAAGTTTGAGTTGTTGTCTGAAAGAAAGTCACTTATGTAAAGGTCTATGACCAGTTGGCTGGTCATCAATTGTATCAAATTAAACAAGGAAGTCTCTTGTCCTTCCCTAACATTTTTTTACTTTGCAAACTGGCTGTTGTCTGCTCTCTGGAACATACAATCATCGACCATGTCTACAAAACACTCATCTTTTGAGTTTTGAATAAATAAACAGTTGTGAAACAAATACTCATGGTGTGTTTTCTTTTTTTTTGAGAATTTGTAATTGATGAATGTTTAGGTGTTGGGAAAACTCTGATGTGTCCGTTTCTGGAGTTCTGAGAAATTATGAAAATGGCAACACACACATCAATTATCGAGCCGAAATCCCGGGCCTGAGTTCGCGGATAAAATTTTTTTCAAGGCTCTCGCGAGATTAGACGGGGGATTAGCTCAGATGGTAGAGCGCTCGCTTAGCATGCGAGAGGTAGCGGGATCGATGCCCGCATCCTCCAATTTTTTCATTTTCTTCAGAAACGTGATATTTATTGTTTCTTTCCAGCAACTCACCATCTTCAATTAGAGAAGACTAAGAAGAAAATGCGATCACGAACAACCTTTTTCTTGAATGGGCTCCTTTTTAGTTACAACGAAGACTAGTATTGGTAGGAACATATTTTTCTGTATTTCATTGAGATATAACAAAAACAGAAATTAAAAGCACTTTTTAAAAAATTGTTTACTGGAGAATCCAATTCTTTAAGTCGCTTTTAACCGCTGCCTCTACATGATTTAGGAGAAATACTACAGGAAGAGTAGGGTGTGGTAGTGACTAGGACCAGCAGATGGCAGCACACATTCATAAATGTGTGGGACATCTATTACTCAGAGACTGCAGCTGCTCTACCAACAGACTCAGGAACTCCTTCCTACCTAGGGCCATCACTGTTTAACAGCACATACTAGGCTGGGCACAGGGAGTAGTCCGGTGAAGACTTTTATAACCAGACTAGGGCAGGAATCTGCACTTTTCTTTTTAAATTTCAATTATATATTTTGTTGCATGTTTTTCTTGTTGCATAGTGCTTTGTTTGTTTTTGTGCTGCTGCTGAGTCTTCAATTTCCCTCAGGGGATCAATAAAAAGGATCTATCATCATAAATATGTTATTGCTTCATAATTCTTGTTTTTAAACGGTGTGACATGGTTACTCCACTTAAAAGACTTACCCTACGCTGATTATGTAGCTATATAGCTCCAAAACAATAGAAACAACTCAGGTTGTGACAATCTGATGAGATATAAATCTTCTGCTGCACTCTGATGTTAGAGCAAAGTAAGCCCAAAGTAAGCCCAAACCGACCAATCAGCGCCAACCTCAGTGTCCGTTGGGCCAATCGCGGCCCGAGTCGATGGGCTTACTTTTGACCAATCAGGGTCCAGCTCCCGGATCCTATATAAACTTGCGGAGTTAATGGTTTTTTTCGTGGTTTCAACAGGTGTCTGAACTACTTTAGCGAGCAGTGAGTTATTTCCTTTATTAGCTAAATGTGTGTTAGCGTCACGTTAATGGCTACTGTTATGCTCATTAATGAACTTGTTTATTAGAAATATTCAGTAGCCTGGAACAACGACAACACGTCATACCCGTGATATCTCCGTGTTTTGCTTAAAAGGATATGGCGCTAGCGGATTTGCTAACAAACAAATGACCTAATAAGTGTGTGCATCCCACTATTTTAGGAGATTGTATGTCCCCCACAAAAAAAAAGAACAAAAAAACAAACAATTTATACATGGTATCATTCAAACAAATGCCATTTTTATTAATAAATGGACATTAGTTTGTATTACATTATTTGTATTGTATATGATAGAATGCATTGCTTTAATGTTCAATAATAAAATGTGACATTGAATTATTCCACTCTCTGTAGGTACTCTGGTGACTACCGTGTAGTCATAATGATGTGGGTGAGGACCCAGGCCAACAGCTTCGCGCAGCTTTACAAAAAGCTGCAAGAGGAGCACAGTGCAGCGTGGACACGGTGGAGAACCTCACTGCCTGTGAGCCCTTCACCAACTCCTCCATCATTGAGCCTCCAGTGTTCTCTGGGCCCACACCCCTTCCTAAACCCAAGTGGCTGTTGTCAGTGTATGCCAGGGACATCCTCTCACAGCTATCTGAGGTCAAGGCCAAAATAATCTCAGTCTTTGGCTCCGTCCCCAAGATGGATTCCACCAAAAGGGTAAATAAAAAAAACTTGAGTTTGAACAATTATGTGAATACCTTCATTTGACATGTTTTTCACTTAGGTTACCAAAAACTGGCTGGTGCAGCTGCTCACACTGCTGGCTGGTGGACCAATGTGGGCAACGAGCACAGCCAGGTTTTGGTGTCAGTGCTCACAGCTGCAGAGGGGCATGGACTGTGGCCCATGGCAGTGGGTCTCATGAAGAGGCACAGGGAGGCAGGAGTGGCACCACCAGCTATCATGTACATGGATAGGGACTGCTGCACTCCACATGCACAGGGACAGTCGCTGGTCGGGGCCATGTTTGCTGAGTGGAAGAGGCTCCAACTGTGTCTGGACATCTGGAACTTGTAGCAGCGTTTTGCAGCAGCAGCAGTCATCAGAGAGGCTCATCTGCTCTAAGGGGGCTCGACTCTCCAGGTGCATCTTTCAGCTACACTGAAGAAGGGCGGTGTGGAGTTCTGCTGCTACCGGTGTGCTCTTGGCTTCACCTCATTAGAGTCCTTCCACCTCCATTTAAAATCGCTTCATCACAGGTGGGTTATTACTTCTCAAGTAAACTGCCATTTTTAAAAGATTTTTGCTCCTAATACAGAGAGTACATGTATTTTCTTTGGTTAACCTGCAGGGATCAGTGCCAGTGACACTTCCAGGCCTATCTCCTGGAAGGTCTGATGTGCTGGAACCAGGACCGAATGGAGGACGCAGTGAGGGGGAACCCTGAGCTGAGGAACTACAGCAGCACTGAGGGAGGCGATGGACCGGCTCAGCCGCAAGGTCCTGAAGAAGTCATTGGACGAGTGCTTCCAGCCTCCTGGGGCTTACACAGGCAAGAATGATTCATGTTAACTCAGACATGTTTAGAACAACTTTAGCAAAAGATTAAAAAAAATACTTTGCAGGTGTATCTTAAAATGGTATTCTTATGCCGATGTCTTGCAACCAAACTTTAATGTTGATATCCAGCGTTGGAAGAAGTTTTTCTTAAAGTAAAAGTACAGATACTGGATCAGCAAATTTACGTCAGTAAAAGTAAAACTATTAGATTAAAATTCTACTTTTTTACTTTCATTCTTAAAGTATCTACCTTTAAATGTATTTTATTAGCAAAGGTACAATTATTTCATATAGATTTTTTTACACTATTAAAAAAAAAAAAAAGGTAAATGTTCAGTATTGTGAATTTTTAAATTTTTTTTATTCATGATGAATTGTAATGACACCAGGTCTAAACCAGGTGAAGCGCCAGGTGTTTTCTGATCTTAGTACTGTTATGTCTGAATAAAAACATTAAACTGCAGCCTTAGATTCTCTGTCTGTCAACAGGTCACTAGTAGAGTGGAAAGTACAGATGCCCTCTTCAAAATGTAATAAAGTAAAAGAAAGTTTATCATAAAATGTATTTAAAGTAAAAGCTCGTTTACTTGTATTTTTACCTTTTTACTTTTCACTTAACCAGGAGAAAGAGGACTGGTGGAGCAGATGGACGATGAGGTGGTGCAGGACAAGTGTGTCCACGTCCAGATTGTTATTATGGGGGTGGGTTTCCCGGTTGCTTCTGCTGACGCTGCTCATTCAGCTGGGAGAGAATGAGGAGCTGCTGGGGCGATGGGCCACAACAGTGGCGCTAGCAGGTCGTCTGCCTGACCGCAACTTAGGAGCCTGTCTCGGCCTGTTTGGAGGAAGGACAAACTCGTTTCAGGGCCCTGATGTGGAGGGAGCCTTATCCAGCCTTTCCCGTGGAGCAGGATGCTGTGAGATGGCCACAACAATGCGATCTTCTGCAGCAAGGCCCTGGGAGAGGACACTTTGTTCCATGGTGCTCTCCCTTAGATTAAACCTGCAACCATAAAATGTCAACATTGTAAATGACTGCTATACTTTTCCCTTCAAATGTAGATATAAAAAAAACAAAAAACATTGTGCTTACCGCTGAGTGAAAGTCCTCTAATTGAGCACAAAAAGCTGAAGAGAGGTGGCGTCCATCAGGGTGTGGCAGTTCAGCACTAGGTCTCTGATGTTGTGGTAGTCGTCGAGCGGTTTTGTCCAACGAGGAAGGCCAACTCCATCCTTTTTAGTTAAAGACTTGTGCTGTGCACATAGCTTGATGCACATGGACTCAACCATGCTGGGCTGGGCCACTGAGCTGCCCCCCCCCCCTGGATGACCAATTAGGCACCTCTTCACGCTGTCCACACCCGGTGTCACTCCTGTGTTCTTAGGGGCCTTGAAACGTCCGTGGGCCAGCTTGGGCTGGTGTCTGGGCTGATACTGGATCCTCGTCTTGTCCCCTTCAGGAAGAGCCATCCACAAGCTGATGACCTCGTTGACCTGCTGCTTGTTCAGGTAGAGTGCCTGATGGAGGGACACCAGGTACTCAGCCAAATCCTGGACCTTATCCCAAGAACTGGAGCCTGCCAAGAGGCATTAAAATACAACACACAGCATGTCGTCTCTAGCTGCTCAGGATGGGGATTGGATCGAAGACTAGATTCATCCAGTCTGTTGGTTTCCTTAGCTAGGCT
>JAOXYM010000021.1:18808384-18869118 GCA_028567055.1 Leptatherina wallacei
GCCCGGGCCGCGATTGGTCCAACGGATTATGAGCTAGGCGCTGATTGGTCGGTTGGGCTTACTTTGGGCTTACTTTGGGCTTACTTTGGGCTTACTTTGCTCAAACATCAGAATGCTGCAGAAAGCGAGAGGTAGCGGGATCGATGCCCGCATCCTCCAATTTTTAAATTTTCCTCACAAATTTCATATTTATTGTCCTTTTCAGCAACTCATCATCTCCATTTAGAACAAGAAGGAAAAATGCATTTCTTTAAAAATATTATTTACTGGAGCATCCAAGTCTTTAGTCGCCTTTAACCGCTTACTCTACATGACTCAGGAGAAAATATACAGGAAGAGCAGGATGTGATATTGATTCAGGACCAGCAGATGGCAGCACATATTCATAAATATGTCGATGCTTCATAATCTTTATTTAAAAGGGGTAACATGGTTACTTCTCCTAAAAGACTTATTTTATATTACACTGATTTATTTAGCAATATTGCGCCAAAAAGTAGAAACAGCAGCTCAGGTCGGTCCAATATGACTCAGGAAATAGAGTCCATTGGCGCCTTATTTCGGAGGATTACGACAAATTGTAGACCTCGCTTAGCATGCGAGCGGTAGTGGGGTCGATACGCATCCCCCAACTTACACATTTTCTTTCAGTGGAAACTAAAGTCAGCGAAAATAGCACATACAGTGTTTTTGTTGTCAAGCCTTTTTATTTGTTCCCACTATTAATAAACAAGATATATGAACAAAGGTGAAAGCCTTACAATGCAGGAGTTTCACAGCAATAATCACAACAATGACAATAATTTAAGCTAAATTAACCAGCAACTTCGCTGTCAAATGATAACAAATTTGGGTAATTACACTGGGGTAATGGACTTTAATAATTGCATGTAATTATGAGGATACGTTTGACTATTTATATATATCTTGAACAAAAATCCATAGGTTGATTATGTCTCTTTTCAAGTGGCAAAAAACTCTGAAATGATTGTGTTACAGTGTAAGAGTTAATTCACCAGATCTTTTAAGCTCCCAGCATTTTCTTCACCATGTATCCTGGCATGTTGTAGAGGAAAAGACCCAAGATGGCCAACAGCAGGAGAGCAGTCAGAATCTTGATGGTCAGCCACCTGTACTGGTCACAAATCAGGTGTTTTGCAGCTTTGAAAGGGATAAGGAACCAGAGGAGGGCAATGTCTGGACGGCTGGAGGAGTAGAGAGATACAAACTGTGTGTTAGACAAGATAAACATCTCATTTTAAATTTCAAGGGTAGGGGGTATTTTCCACTAGATCATTTAAAGGAGCATTTTTTTTATCATACTGCTTAAAATCCCCTTCACACAATGCTCTAACACAAAATGAAATATTTTAGTCAACAGACAGGACTGAAAAAACATCATCCAATCATTTAAACTGGCCCGTTCTAAAAGATTGGATGGTGGTACGTCTATCAAACTCAACTGCTATTCGTCCCTTACCACCTCTGCATGTTCCCCTCTTTGTGCACGAATCACACGCTCTCAGCTATATAAACTGGCATACAACATCAAAATATAGAACTTAAGGGATATCATGGCAGAAAAGGTACCTGTATCAAGTCACAAAAGAAAACTTGTTTGGAGAAGCAAAGAAAAAAGCTGAAGGAGAGCAGAGCAAGAGCAGAGTGTGCATCAGTGACTCAACTCAAGCAACAGAAAGGGCTGCAGAGTGATGCCCTATTTCTACTTGATAGGTGAGATAATATTATGTCCTTATGACTTTTGGAGAAAAGCCGCTGGAAATACGTATGCACGGATTATTAAACTGTGCTTTCTTTTTGCAATCCGTGGGCACATAGATTGTCCAGAGGCCTCAGATGAGTTTAGAGACAACCAATTTGGTGAAGAGGGTGTTATATAAACTTTAGCTGCGGTTACCACAAATGTTAAACTTTTTATCTCAATGTAAAATACTTATTCGCAACTGCATTAAGTCTGTGTATAGCCTGTGTGTATAGACAATAGACTGGCAGCTGCGGATAATGGAATCCAAACCTTCATCTGAAATCATGGGCATGCATAGATTACAAACAGTTTTATGAAGAGAGAGCACAGTTTATCAAACCGTGAGCACAGGTTGCAAAACAGAGACCACAGTTTAATAATCTGTGCACATGGATTTTCAGAGGCTTTTAAAAAAAAGAAAAAGGCTGACATTTGCTGGGCTTCGTAGTAAACAATCAAGGCTGCTCAGTGCTCGTGAACCCTCGGGAACAAGTTCCTCTGCTCTGACGGGTAGCTTCGGGGAAAACTTTTGAATTGTTTATTGTTAAAATGTAGCTTGCTCAAACCATTTTTCCAGGATCTCCTATCCTATAGGGATGGGCGATACCTACATTTTTCCTGTTGATACGATACCATTTGGTTATGGTACTTTTTCATTGATAACGATACTTTTTTTCCCTTGAAGGATAAGGTCTAAATATGAAATATTTTCTAAAATGACAAAATAATGAAATTACAGAAATATATAAGATTATTCACAATTTCAATGCAAAATAAAACACATAATAGAAATATGATAAATATAAGAAAGGATTAAACAACAAGGACCCGTGCATTATACGGTTTTATTATACGAGTCATAATGCAAAATAACCTGCATTAAACCAGTAAAATATCAAAACAAAACAATCATCACTAACAGTATCAGTATCATCATGGCGTCTGATAGGCTGCCATAATCATGTGACACAGAAAGAATACACTGTGGCTAGGCTCAGCATGCAATTAAAACTCTCCGAATTAAAAACAAATGACACGATGGTTTTTTTCAGCAGAGTGGTATTTCAATATTCAAAAAAGTATTGATTCCGATACTTTGGCTGGTATAGAAGTATCGATTTCAAAGTATCGATACACCCATCCCTACTACTTTAAGATGAAACACAATTTTTTAAAAATATATAATTATTAGTAGTATTAGAACACAGATATGAATGAATATATATTACATAATAACAAGAAGACTCAATGGTCCACAGGTCATTTTATTCACAAATCTCTCATATCATTCAGAGACAGAAGCAAAACAATCTGAAATACAACACAAGCAAACTATGCTAAAATCCTTAAGTTTTTGGTCAATAAAACTTTACATATCATGATGCTAATTATTTTTTTGAATGCATTGTGGACATTGATTTTGATGTGAAGAAATAAAAACACCTCAGAAAACAAGTACAACTGCATATGTGAGACTTATACACATAAATCACCAGGAGTGAATACACCCACAAAGATTATTAGCACTTCTATCGTTATAGAGCTCGTTTATTAATGCATCAATTAGTTTATCAAAGTGTAATTGCAAAAACATTTAAAAACAACATCTGTTATTACTGTCACACAATGTCAGAAAACACACTGGCTGTGTTCTTTCTTTCCTTTTTATTTTTTTAAACTCCCAACATTTTCTTCACCATGTATCCTGGCATGCTGTAGAGGAAAAGAGCCAAGATGGCCAACAGCAGGAGAGCAGTGACAATCTTGATGGTCAACCACCTGTACTGGTCACACAACAGGTGTTTTGCAGCTTTGAGGGGGATAAGGAACCAGAGGAGGGCAACATCTGGACGGCTGGTGGAGTGCAGAAATGTGGACAGATGTTAATCAGCAAATCAGAAAACTAAAGCTGCCAATGCATTATTTTTTACACAGGAAGCACCCAGATATTGACACAACCTGAAGACCTTACCTCCACAACAGTCAGTATGTTCATGTTAGTGGTGGCATATAAAGGATGGAGCCAAATACTGCAGCCCTTTCATTTCAAATTATGTCAACCTGTTGGCAGGTATTTTGGCCCACTGCTCATCAGCAAAGGGCTCTCATTGGTCCAGGACAGTATTGTTTTTTTTTTAAATCATTTTTTCAACTCAATTAAGTTAAAAAACAATGTCTTATTTCACTAAATTATAATTGAGTAAATATCTATTTATTATAAATTTTTTCAGTCTCCAGTTATTTGAATTACTATTAAGAATATTGCCTTTTCTTTAATGGAAGGGTATGAATATATATATGAATATATATATATATATATATTTATATCCCTGTTAAACAAAAGAAAAGTAATTGAAGTGGAGATTCCAAAAGTCCGATACAATAAATAAGATATCAATAAAACCAAAATACAAAAGTGTATTTAATTTAACGTGTGATCCATCTCCATCTAATACTTTCTTGATTGTGGATGTTATTTTGGTTTTTGAAATGTGAGCGTTTTGATATAAACTATTATAAATCTATATATATCTATTGTCCCTTAACTTCAAACTTATTCTAAGAGAGGCATAAAAACAAACCTGAGAACTTGAAACACACTCAGATTTCAGCAGAGCCTACAGTTGCTCCTCTTCATCAGCTCTTTGGCTACAACTGTCACATTGACTGATGATGTCTTCACACATCATGTAAAACTTTGGACTAATCAATTTCCGAGAATTAACTTAATATCAGCTCTTTTAGAGTATTGAACATTAAATCATTTCACCAAATAACTGCACTGACAAAGAAGTACAGTATCTTTGCCTTTTTCTTACATATTTCCACAGCTCCTGAAGCTTCATATTATTGCTCTTCAGTTTAATCTCGGTTGTACTTCTGAAACCATGCAGGAATATTTCTTAAATAAAAAGATTTCAGCGCTGCTTTATAATGTCTGAAAGCACAAACTGCCATAAATTTTATTCAATTCTCTTCATTTGCAATATGCATAATTCCTCAGTTAAGATGACGTCTCTCCTGAAAGAACGATTACAGTAAGTTGAACCTAATATTTATAACATACCGGTTTAATAAAAAAGCTGTAATAAGCACAAAAATGAGCAAATGCTTTTCTAAAGGAGAACCGGTGTTGTTCTAGCCTGGTCTTTCATTATATTGTTGCTTTTATTCAAATGTAATGTCTAATGAGAGAGTAAAGATGGACAGTATGGAAGAGAAAACATGTAATCTGGTTAGTGAAAGTGCTGGAACCTTCTGCAGAAGTGTCCGAGCACCATTTCAAGCTCCCAGCATTTTCTTGACCATGTAACCAGGCATGCTGTAGAGGAAAAGAGCCAGCATAGCCAGCAGCAGGAGAGCAGTGATAATCTTGATGGCCAGCCACTTGTACTGCTTGCAGATCAAGTGTTTTATGGCTTTGAAGGGAGTGAGGAACCACAGAAGGCTGGTGTCTGGACGGCTGGAAGGACAGAAATGTGCAAGTTCAATAACACTTCACTTAAAGCGCTATGTATATTATTACTATTTTTTATCATCTGTTTTAAATGTACATGCAGCTGACACGACTGTATTAATGAGAGAGTAATAAACAAAGAACAGAAAAAGTTTACAGTATTCCGAGAAGCTGAATGTGATTCTAGGTACAAATATACTAAATATTTAAAGAAACAGCAACTTACCATGTAAAGAAAGAAGATCCTAGGTCTAAGTCCAGAGCTTTGTTGAAATATACTCGTACAGATATGTTTCTTCTTTTCATGAAATTGCATCTGATTATTATTCTTTATGCAAATTTAGAATTCTTTTTATGTATGCTTTTTATGCTCGTTCATGTTGGGTTTTTATAACAGATTTAAAAAATCTTTTAGTATTCGATTTATAAAGTGTTTATTTTTATGTATAACTTAACCGTTTTTTTTATTTAAAATCAAGCTGGACTTTCTGTTTAAACTTGTGCCATAGATCTTGTGTGTTGGTAGGAGGGTAAAAATAGAAGCCAAAAAAAAAAAAAAACTCAACAATACCACTAAGAAATACCAGGGTAATAGGAAAACATCTTTCATACTTGGGTTTCTCCAGTGGATCTGGTTCATTGCGCCCCTCACCAACTGGGCTTTTCTCAGCCTCCTCCCCAGTCAGAAGGTGCAGCTCAGCCTCCACTTTACCCTATAGAGAAAAAAGCATTATGCTGATTTTACAATGAACTGTGAAATCTTACTCAAGCTGGCATGTGAAATATTCCAACTAAGAAAACATTGAATGCATATTTTAAAAATTTACATTTTTAAGATATGCAATAAATAGTAAATAGAGAGAACTGAGTCAAAATGTGCACTCTCACACACACATCTTTTAGTTTTGGCAGTACCATAAATCTTTCAAAAGTGTACTGGTCAGCTTACACTGACCTATTCAGTTATGGCCGATTTTTCTCTGCCACAATCTCAAAATGAATCAAATGCTAACCTACTTTCGCTACAGGCTATTGGCTACCGGCTAACTGACTGTCTTCTTCTGCTTATTGGAGTTTGTTAAACAGCTGGTGGGAAGCTGAATTGCAACTGAGCTTTTTATGAATCTTTTATGTTTTCAACTGAAAACTTGCGTGGTCCCGCGGCGCACAGGTGCAAAACTGAAAGGATTTTTTGTCAGTCTGGGTGGCACTTGTGGCCTTTGTCCATGCTTAAAGTCGCGCTATGTAACTTTCCAACCTTAAAACCCCGGGTTTCTGACTCATTTGATGGCACCGTGACATCTACTATGTACACATCTGGATCCGTTATTGCTCAGCAGCCTTCCGAAGCTAAGAAACCACACTTCACAACTTTTGCTTCCAGGATGCAGTGTGATGTAGCAGCTGAGTATCGCTTCAGGCACTAGCCGTTTTAAATGTGCTCAGTTGCTGATTCAGCAGAAGAGTAAGAAGACATAATTGGAAAAAGAAAGGAAAAGAAAGACAGAGCAAGAGATAACGAGTCAAGGTAGGACTGACTTTTACTGTCCCAAGAGAGCTCACAGGACAGGTAGGATGCAACATGGTGGCCGAATTAGTTGTTAGTGGTTGTCCCATCGAGAAAGTCTGTCAAAGTGCTTCATTAAAGGGATACCGTGTAACTTTTCGCCACTAGTGGGCGCTAGTTTTATATGTATCCATTTAATCTCCCGGTTGTTATGAAAATGTCAGGATTAGCCCATAGCTTATGGGACATTACCCTGTATGAAAACTATTAAAATAGAAACCAAGCCAGTTGCTAATCGTTCTGTTACTACTTTGATATTTACATGAATTATAGGAAATGCATTCATTGCATGAAAACCTGCATCAATTGTGCGAAATGTATAGGGAGTCTCATTAGCTTTGGTCTGTAGCCAATTAACTTCATTTAGCCGCATTTAGACACAGACCTATACTGCAACATTAGGCAGCTCATCAGGCATGTTGTTTTGAATAAATGCTGGCTGAAAGATGGGAAAAAGTACATCACATTTTGGTACGTTTGCACAACAGGCAAAGAGCTAACTTACTAGCCTAATAATACTGAGGCAAACAGAATGGGTTTAGCATCCACAGACTCTTCAGACACTATTTTCACCTTCTTACTTCCTTCAGCTATGACAAACTGTAGATCGAAGAGGAGGAAAAAGTAGCACAAAGCAGAGCCCTCCCTGTTTATAGAGTGGGAGCTATAAAGCAGAGCACTACAGGTCACATGATCCCATGAGTGCCGGAAGCACTCCTGCAAAGTTACAATGTCTGGTTTCTGAAGAGGGCAGCCCCATCGGAGCGCCGACACGCGTCAAACACTGTATATTGACACCAGAAATCATCCATTTTTACTCATATTAGGCTTATATTTGGGTCAAAAGTTACACAGTATCCCTTTAAGAATTCCTGGTAGAGGCTATGTTGGACCGAACCTTCGAAAAAAACTTTCGGAGAAATTTCTAACAGTTCTTTTCAACTGGGATATGGACGTCAGCTCCACACAACAGAACTGAGATTGAGCTGCCAGCGCTCTTGAACACGAGTAAAACTGATTTTGCTTCTTTATGTCCTCTGGAGTACCAATTTGGAGACAAGTATTCAGTTAATTTGGTACTAAATTTTAAACACTTTTAAACACAGCTTTTTTTCTTTTTAAAATCATTTTTTAAACAGAGTTTACATTAGCTAAGTTGCCATATTAGCATAACTATAACGGCAGCTTATTTTGAACCAGCATTTCAGTTTTCTCTTTGTTGTGACCTACCGTGAGCTCAAACTCATCTTCCTCATTTCTAGCCACAAAAGGCCACCAGCCTTTGATCCTCTTCTGTTTGAAGATAGAAACCATGGGCATCTCTGTTTCATTTGTAACCATCTCAATGGAGCATTGCTTGGGAGTCTTTGCACCACGTGGGAAACGGTTCAGGTCCAGCTCGATTGCACCTGTGAAGAGATTTTTTGTGTAATTTAAACACAGCTAATGTTAATCAATGAATTTGGGGGAAAACACATTAAAACATAGTTCACATATTACTGATCCTGTTATTGATATTCTTGATAAAATTACTGTTACAATTATTGAGTGTCTCTGAAATATAGTGAATCTACTCTTTCAGAATGTAACTTGATACAAAAAACTCTTATTAATGTCTGTCTACGATACCCAGGAAATCATCTGCTGAGAAGTGATCGGCATCCCACACTTGCAAATTCAGCCGAGCAGGAATCTTGTACTCAGTTTCATCCCAGGCAAACATGGACTCTTTTTTTGAGATAACGATCTTCTCCTCAGCCATGAGGTAGTCGAAAGGGTAGACGAAGCGCCAGTTGAAGTTGCCCTCTCCAGTGATTGAGTGATAGTGGACATCGGTGTCCTGTTTGTCCTCCTGCTGCCCTTTCAACCAACTGTGAAGGAAAAGAGAGGAATATATTTATGATTTCTTTTCTGCTGTGAACTTTCTGTGGTCTGGCTTGTGTGTCTAAACAAGTGGCAAAAAAGAGAGAATCAAGAAATCAAAAACCTTCAGCTTGTAATTACCCTCGCACAAATATGTCACTGGACTTCTCGCCAGTGAAGATATCGTCATCCTCTAGAACAACTTCATCTGTGTTCCAAACAATCACCCTCAGCTCAAACCTGTACACAAACAGAAATGTTGAGATATCGTATGGATGAAACACTAGTGAAACAAGAGAGTAAAGCTTGTCATTTAAAAAAAAAAAACCTCTGGGTTCTCAATGCTAAAAATTAGGAATGTGCAAATGAAAGATTTGAGCCATACTTCTTTGGTTTCCTTGGTGCAATATCAAGTGCAGGACCGGGTGCGGTCATGTCTTTGGGGAACATATCCACCCACATCTCAATTCTTCCCTAAACACGGATGAATATATACGAAAATGTAACCTTTCAGGATGCCAATAAAAAACAAAAATGATTGATGAAGACATTCATGCATTTAACATACCTGCTCAATTCCTGGTTTATCAGGGTGGAGCAGTGGTCTGGTCTCCACGTGCTCTGGGACAAGTTTGCATCCAACTTTTGGGATTTCCTCCCAGTGCCTCAGGACACTCAGTGCAAGGTGTTCATCTGTCTTCTTCTTTAAACCTGACAAACATCAAGCATCTGTGGTTTACCTTTAAGGCCACATACTAGCACCATTTTAACATGTAGGCAGTCTGCTCCACAGTAAATAAAACAATAATCTTCCATCGCCAACCTTTCCCTTTTAGAAATGCTACTTGCCTCCTAGTAAGTAATCACGATCAAAGGATAAATACCATTTTCATCCTCAATCTCAGTTGGTCCCATGAAGACACGGTTCTCCACCTTCACTCTTCCTCCAGGGCCGTAATGCGGCCCATCCAGTTTGCCATCCTTACACATCTTTGCCAGGATTTGTGTGGGCTTCATCGGGTCTCGCCACACATTGTAACCATGGCTACAGAGTGAACACAGCCAGAAAACAGTCATCCATTAGTAACATCCTGTAGGAAGAGTCTACATAACAAAGTTTGGATGCCTTTTGAAAAACTAACAAATATGTTGATGTTCATATTTAGAATTTAACCACAAAATAACAGAGTATTCCACATTTTATCATTTACTAAAGTTTGCCTGCAGTTTCCATCATGCTGCTGCAAGGAGCTCAGTTTTGATTCTTACGTGGCATAGTTACACGCGACGCCACATGTGGCTCTGTGTTTGCTGTAGAAGCGGTTCTCCAGGTCAAGCTTGGTTTCTCCAATCAGATCATCAGTTCCCACCAGATCCCAGTCATAAATTGACACTGATAATGTGGAATCCATTGGAAATGTGGCCTCCACGTCAAAGGATCTGGCAATATGAGATATATGATTTTCAGTCATATCTAAGATTGACAGAATACTGTAAATGTGATCGGATAGTATTGAAACTTTGATCAGACACACAGCCTTTGGGTCACTTACTTGCCAAACAAAGGGTTGAGCTGTTTGGAAATGTAGTTCTCCTTGTCTTTGATTTCTGTTTTTCCTAGTCTGATTGCAATGTAAGGGTCAGCTTTGCCGTTTATGTCTGCAGGATGCAGATCAGTCGCCTACCGGAAACCCCCCAAAACAAACAACATTATAACAATCACATGGCAAAGCCCTCTAACTGAGGGATTAATCACATCATGATGCTACAACATGCAGAGCACATAGTTTACCCTGATGACATAGATGCGAACAAGGACATTGATGGGATCGTTGTGAGGAATGTTCTGAAACATTCCCAAGTTGGAGTCAAAGCTCATGTCTCTGGACATATCATCTGACACTTTGTACATGCACAGCGAGCCCTACATTGACACAAGTAAACAAATGAAAGAGTAAAGTACAAGAATGCTTGAGAAAATGTTACCTAAAAGGATCGCTTAACATGCAAAGTCTTAAAGATTGTCTGTGGCAAATATGCATGCAGACAATTTCTTACCTTGAACTTTCCAACAATCCTGTCCTCATCTGTAACATTTTGGTCATCGTCATCACCTCCCTTTCCTCTGAACAGAAAAAAAGTGTGCAGCCAGTCTTCAAAGTTGTCAAAGTCACTCTCCAGTTCCTTTGGATACACCTTGGTCACAAACACAAAATAATGTTGTTTTCATTGTCTTAATGTGGATCGCACAACCACACGAATGACTATGTGTAACCAACGTGTGCAGTCGTCAGGTACCTTCAGCTCATCCAGCTTTGGCTTTTTCTTTTCAAACGGATCGACTGACTGCTTCTTCTTCTTTCCTTTTCCTCTCTTAGTGCCTTTTACATGAAAGTCATCAGGTTTGATATCTGAGTACAGGTCAGCAGTGAGGAGTGGAAGGGAGGCAAAGAGGCAGAGCACTCGAGACATGAATTCCACATGAAAGTTGCCAAAACCAGCTTTTACTGTCATACAGCAAGCATACCATTGAACTGTATACTACTGCAGTATGCAGTTCAGTGAGGATACTTGATGATGCAGGATCCTCTTGGCAGCAGCTGTGTGATCTTTGTGAATCTCTTTGAAATGTAACAACTTGACTTGAATCCTATCATAACTAAAAGTCAAGCCAGTTCTGTGTGCAAAGCAGTGTGCATTGCATAATCCAGTGTGAACTACATCTGCATGAATATTTCATACCAAAAATATGAATCAAATGAGTTTACATTATATAGCTACTGCTGAAACAAATGCTTGTGTCACTGATATGAGCCATCATGTTATCTTTATTCGCTGGATTATTACTGACAACTTTCATGGCTGGCATACAGCTAATATGCAAATATAAGAATGAAATGAAACAGCCTTCATCCAACAAATGGAAAATTGGATTCATGTCATCATCTACATGGAGACATGCTTGGACTACAAGGTTCAACTACTGCACTGCAAAAGAAAATGACAGTTTGGGAGTTTATAAAAGATAAATACACAAGGGTTTAACATCAACCAAAATACTGTTTGTCATATAGACTCTAAGAATGTGCTGGTCTGAGATTCTTTAGAGTCAAGAAGTTAGCGCTGAATACTAGTATTGTCAGAAAGTTTAATGATGAAAGTATTTGAAAGAAAGTCAGTTTTTTGTATGACACAGTTTGACACAGGCAGCGGGAATCATAATGATGAATATAAAGCTTTCAAAATGAAGAAAAAGGTCTCATCTGGTTTTACCTCCGCCATCTGCAATGTCCATGTCTTCTTTCTCCTCTGAGTCTGAGAGAGCTGCCTCTTGAGCTTTGAGTGACTGAAGGAGTAGAAGATCATTTCCACAAAAATATTAAGTTGGCAATCTATCTGAGTGGTTCAAGCTTTAAAAAAGAGAAATTAAGAGTTCAACTTCATGTACCATCATACATCATCCAAATTCCTGCTACTCACCTCCGTCAGAGTTTCAATGGATGCAAAATATTTGGACCACCAGTCCAGCATGCTCTCATCCAGCTCCTCTTCTTCAGGCTCATCACCCTTCTTCCTCTTTTTCTTTTTTCCCTTTCCGTCCTTGTCATCATCCTTTTCATTTACCACAGATTTTGTCAGTAAGGCTTAGAAATTTTGGGGGAGTTTGATAAATAAGATGAAAAAGAAAAAAACACAGCTGCTTTGCTTACCTCAACTTTGACCACTGCTTCAGAGCACTAGGGATGAACAACAGGTAAAACACAGGAGAAATCACAAAATACAGTCTTAATTTAGTCAATATGCAAAGCTGTTTGTCAAAAAATGTGCAGTTTAACCATGACTTTGATGGAAAATTATTACTTGAATTAGTTTTATCCAATTTAAATGATGAAACGTACAGAGTCAAGTTTGACCACAGTTTCCATCTTCTTACAACCAGGTTCAGGTTCCATGTTGACAACAATAATTTCCTCTGAAAGATAAACAAAAGGAGCAAACATGTGACTTTTATCACTATCAATCATGAAAACCATAACATTCCATAGGCACATAATCTACATGTTCATATACATGACTGAACTTCAAGTTTTTCCCAAGCAACCAAAGTAATTTGTAACGTAACTCAGTTTTGAGGTTGTACCTGTGGTGGACCAGTTGTTGGCCTGCTTGTCTTGTCCTCTGTAGATGAACTTCCGCAGGGTGGTGACTGCATTAGAGCCAACCAATGTGTAGCGACCGAAAGCTCTGCAGTCCACAACTCTAATGTTTAGTGGCGGGTGGAGCAACTCGTTCTCGGGTAAATCCTGACACACAAAATTCAGTTAGTTTCACTGACAATTATGCAGCACATTTACAGGAATTACTAGGTGATCATTTTCTAATGTGTGCGGGTGGTGTAATTATGCCTTCAGTTTGTTACTACCTCTGTCAAGAAGGTAAAACTGGGAATAGTCTGTCTGCTTATTAGCAAGATTATTTAAAAGTTATGAAAAGATTTGCCCAACTTTACCTAAAGATGTAGGGTAACTGAAAGGAGGTAATACAGTACCACTTCAAACCACTTGACCAGAGTGCTGAAGTTGGGGTTTTTCTTGTAGTTGGAAATGAGGGCAGACTGAACTCCCTTTCCTGCACATTCAATGTCTACACGAGGCCGATCCACCTGAGCAAGATTCACCCTCTTCAGGTCCCTCAAGCCCCAAAACAAAACCTGAAAGGATCATGGTTGAAGCTGGTTTTAGTTGTGTTGTGTTGTATTTTTTATTTTTCATTTTTTTGAGAATTGCGGATTTCTTTTCTGTCAACATGAAGCTTTCACCTCAATCCTGTACTTGCTCAGCACTGGCCTGATCCCCAGTGGTACCGGCAGTATTGGGCCGCGGTCCATATCTGAAGGACCATCTATGGGAGGAAGGTCAGCTTTTCCATTGGGGCCGATCTAAGAGATGATTCAAAGTGATGCTAGACCATTGCTGCGATGGAAATGTAAGATCACAAGTAGACAGAGGAGAGCTAACCTGCAGCAGCTCAAAGGCAGCCAGCATTTCTCCAGCAGCGCAGTTCCCACGGTAGATCTGATAGTACTCCAGCTGCGGAGGGAAGCGTGGGGGACCGTAGTGCTCATCTGCCATCTTGACCACAGGCTTAGCAAAGGTTCTCCCCATGAAGTCAGCTTTACCCTGGGAGCATTGGATACACAAATGGGCATGACATCTGGACAAAATGATTGAAAGAGCTCTAAAACGGCTTTATTAAATAAGAAATTAAAGGCATCTGATTGTAATGTAATCATTCATTTGTTTGATCAACAGAGAGAAACATGGCTTGAGATGCACATGTTTCTAGACAGACTTAATAAAAGAAAACATATAAGATGAAAAAAAAATTCCAAAACAAATAAACAAAAGCAAGAGCCCTAAAATAACCAGTGAACTGCAAAACAGATGCCTGTCTACACATAAATCTTCAACTAAATCTTTCTTGCAGTTAGTGGTTATACTTTTTTTTTTAGGTCAAAATTCCTGTTGGCCACATACAAAAAACAAAAAAAATGTCATTTAAAGGAATGCAACAGGGATAAGATGTTCATGGAGGGTCCACTTATCTGTCCTTATGGACATATCTTAATCCTCTTGCATGCCTTTTAATACAATCTACTCTGCACACGTTACAGTTTTGCTACCATCAATCAAACCAATCCACACTCTACTTATCCAAAGGGTCATCCAAAACAAAGGAGTTATTGTCAGAAGCAAATATGAAATATTCAGTCAGAAAACAGTCTTTCAAACATAAATCATATTCAAGCAATATTGTGTATACATCTCATGCTATTTCAAGCTAGACAGATTGTTTAATAATAAGGTCGATGAAGATGAAGGAGCTTCATGAAATAACTTCTATTCAGAACTTTGAGCTGTATAAAGCAGAGTGTTTGCTTTCATTAATAAATCTTGAAATAGAGAGTCATCTTTATTTGAAAACAACCCTCACCACTGTGTCTTGATCATAGATTTCAATCACTATAATAGGAGGGTCATCTCTCAGTTCGGTGGCCTCTCCGAATAACTCAACGTTCTCAAATACTAGCAGCTGGTCCCATGTAGGACAGAGGGTCTCAGCCAGCACCTGCAAGAAAAGCAAAGTATTTGGCATGATCTGGAAGCTGTTACACAGAGGGCCACTATCCTGCAGGTTTTACATGTTTCACTGCTCCAGCGCACCTGATTCAAATGAAATGGATCTTCCCAATAGCTTGTCAAGTTCTGCATAGCCCTGTTAATGAGCCATTCATTTGAATCAGGAATGTTGAAGCAAGGAAACATCTAAAACTTGCAGGATACAGGCCGTTGAGGACCTGAAAATGAATAATATTTCCTACAAAAACCAAACAATTTTGAGCATGCTCACCTCAGTGACTTGGCTTTGTGTTGAGAAGAAGACTCTTGCAAAGGGATCAGACAGACCTGTACTATCGGCAGCAAACAGGCTGCGAGCCTGGTACATGTGGACCCTCAGCTGGAAGATCTGTTTCACTGCGGAGAAACATTCACTCTTTCTCGTTATCTTTAGATGCAAGAAAAACGTATATAAGCCTGAAATAGCATTGGCACTAATTCAGCTCACTTTATATAATTGTTGCAGGAGGTGTCAGATTTTTCAAATGGTGTTTGAATTTGTTCAGAATAAGTAAGAAAGGATGTTTTACTCATGTAGGTGAGGCTGATGGGAGGGGAACATGGCAGGCCAGGTCCTCTGGACAACTTGTTTTCCTCAAATCCATTGGGCAGGCCACTTAAGTAGTCTTTGCGCTGCCTGTTCAGACCCAGCCACAGGTAGATCTCTATCTTGGACTGTACTGTCCAGCCAGCAGGCCCGAATCCTTTCTTACCAGGAATCTATATTGGACCAAAAAGCATGAAATAATTTTATGACAGAAGAATAATATGGGTGGAGATGATCAGAATTGATTATATTCTGATTATTTCACTATGTTCAGTGTAAACTCACCCTAAGGAAGATTGTTTTTACTTTGCCGCAGTCCTTTCCCTTCTCCTCATCTGTATTGGAGTAAAGGATGTCTTTGGAAGGAACACGTGCGTAAGCAATACGCTTCCCATTACTTATCATCCATATGAAAATGTCCGGAACGCTGTGCTGAGGCTAGATTAGGAAAATAATCCACATATTACACAAAGGGTTTAAGTAGCTACTTATGTTAACGAATATATGCTGTAGTTCTTACTTCATCAGCCAGAAAACGCAGCTTTGAGAGGAAGTTCTGAGCCAGCTTGAGTTTGTCCCTCACTGTGCTTTTTTTCACCTGCGACCTCATGGCCTTGGCTTGCTGACCTATGTTCTCCTAAAACCAGAAAGAAATTCAGCATTTAGGAAGATAGTAAAAATATTTATAACGGACAAAACGAATGAAACATCTCTGTCTTTAGTTGACCTACCACTTCTCCCAAACAGAGCTTCAGTCTCTCCCTGTCAAGTTTGGTTCTGCCGGACTGATTCTGGTCCTTGTTCGCCAGTGAAAGAAACTGACTGAAAGGACATGAGCTTGATTAGTGGAAACTTTTTGATTTTCTGATCAGACTCTGTGTGTGTGTGTGTGCGTTGTTTTTTCCATGTGTAGTGTGTAACGGCAGACCTGCATCCTTGGCTGAGTTCCTCCAGAACACCTCTAAGCCTGCGTTCAGGGTAGGCCTTCTCTGTTTTGATGATCTCATGCACATCATTGAGTCCATCCTCCTGTAAGAGCAGATGAACATCTGGCTCAGCTTATCTCTGCTACTGTATTTGTATTGACTGAGATTCAGCTAGCTACTGATAAAGGACTTGACTTGCCAGTTTATCAGCAATGTTGTCAATAATGTTGGCATTGTACAGCCTCCTTCTCTGATCCTGCCACCAGCTCTTGATGTAAATACACGGCTTCCTCTCAAAATAAGGAAGGTGGAAGTAGTTTCTGTGGATTAAATTACTAATTGGTTATCTAAGTATGGCTTATTTGATCTTGCAAGAATACTTCAAGAGAACTACCGTGACATAAGCTACTTTCAGCTAATTAATGCTATCTTGGCTAACATGTTCAAATAGTGTTTAAAAAGTGTAGTGACAATTAGCATCATATTGGTATGTAAAAGCTGTGTTTGCACTCTGTCATCACGTTACGAGTGTATGATGATATCAGTGCCCTGACCGGTCGGTGATGACAGGCTTCATGGGTGGACTAGTTGCCACTGAAGTCAGGTCTCCATCATCATCCATCTCCTCCTCACTGGAGTTGTGGATCAGTTCAGTTTCCTCCTCATCACCATCGCCTCCACCCTTCTTCCCCTTTGTCTTTGGTTGGACGACCCCATCAATCTCATTTCCATAGTAACCTAGTAATATCAGCATGTTTAACTTAGAACAGAGAATTTTCATTTTTTTCAAAAAATCCTGTTCAGACTTCAAATAATGAAATAGAAATACCTATGGTGACCTCGAAGTTGATGGGCTTATCACCGATTTTTCTGTCAATCATCGTGGCCTCCAGGAAAGAGCTAAAGAGGAAAAATTCCTCAACTTTCCCAGTAGCACTCTGTTGAAAAAATATTCAATTGTTAGTTCTTCTCAGTATAAACTTTAAAAAATGGTCGAATCATCTGGATTTTTAGAATATTGACTAACTTGTCATGACAGTTGCCACTGATCGCAGCTCAATTTGCTTGAGGGAGACTTACATTTACCACCAACAAAAGGAAGCCACATTAATGTAAACAGCAATCAATAATGCACCGGGTAGGTCAGATAAGGACTATTAATAATTCACTATAATCCCAGCACAATGACCTGTCAGAAGAAGAAGGACTGGCTTGTTCTGCTTGGCTGCCCATCCAGGCAGGGACCCACCTCTGAGATGTTGGGTACTCCCTCCAGCTGCACCTCTGTGGAGCAGGTGATCTCGGGGGAGGAGGTGTCCAGGATCTCTACACCCAGGCTGATGAGCAGACGGGCTCTGAATGACACCCCCTCTCCGAGCCCTTCATTCAGCTCTTGGTACTCATCCATTAGACTGTAGGTACGAGTAGATCCGTACATGTTCACCCAGGCTGGTCCCAGCGTGGGAAGGAAGCCTGAAAAATAAGAAATAAATTTGGAAATTATAGATTGAAACATGCCCTCAAATTAGCTTTTTTACATGATTGGGTCAGTCTGATTGGAAAAAATGGTTGTAAATGGATCCATATCACATATCTATCTCACCCACTTCACTCTACAACTAACAAAATGTCTGTAGGATAGATAACTCTAAGAGAGACACATTTTATTAAACAGCAAAAGATAGATCACCCTTGTCCCCATCATTGGAAATCTTCTTTAGATCCAAGAAGTGTGTTCCTATTGCAACATCATTCACTTTATCTGAGTCACGGATCTGGATCTTCATGCGTTTGCACAGTGGTGGAAACATCTCGGTGAAAACGATCTGCTCATTCCAGATGGGCTCATAGCAGCTCTTTTGAACTGATGTTTTCCCCTGAAATGACCCAATAACAATCAAATGTGAGTGTCATGCATAGTCATCATCAACAAAGACAGTGCTTTCTGTCTGTCAGCACTCACTTTCTGCCCAGCAAATAGGACTTGCACATAAGGATCAACCAGGTCCTTATTTTCCCCGATGAAGGCCTTTTTGACATTAGCCATGATGCTGGTGTTCATTCTGGGGAGCCCCTCTGCTCTGTAGATCTTCAGGTAATAGCGAGCCCACTGGCGCTCTGCAGGCACACCCTCTGGTAGCAACAGATTGCTAGCACAGAAAATATATTTTTTTCAATTACTTGTCTGCAAAAGGTTTAAATTCAATTTTTGTGAATCAATTAATAGTAGTAAGTGCCCAAGGAAGTTTAATTTACCCTTCTATATCATCTTCATCAGATTCATTGGCCTTGTGTGGAGTTTTTATACTGTCCCCTTTAGCCACAACTGCAATATCACATTTGACATAACCTTTACCCCCAGCTGTGATGTCATCAGGATCGGACAAAAGAGCCCATTTGTGGTAAAACTGATGATCTGCAACACACATTGAGAAATGAATTGATATAAAAGTTGTTAATGTAAAGTAAGAGCAGCAAAGTTGATGTTTATTGTTAGCTTACCTGGCTGGGAGTAGATTGTGCCCACGTCCAGTTTAAAAGTTCCAACCAACGTTCCACTACGCAGGAGATTTTTCGAGTGAATAACCTAAAGGAAGGTTCAGCAAGATGAGCAACATTAAATGCACTGGTTTTGTGAAAAATGTGAAATTTGATTTATTAAGCTTGTATGAAAAAAAAAGTACTTACAGACAGTTTCAAGATTTTGTCAAACATAACATCTGGAGGGACGTGGAAGTCGAATACAAAATACTGGAGGAGAGAAATGTTTGCAATGTTATTTTTAGCACAAAAATCTTCGATTTGGAAGCAAAATTTAGCATTAATATGTTGATTAACTGACTTCATTGTAGTAAGGGCAGTTGGTTGATTCCTTCATTGAGGTATACTTTTTGTCTTCTCCAATCTCCACACAGACCATAGGATCCATGTTCAGTCCCACCAGCTGTCTGGCTTCAATCACAGTCACACTGACCTGAAAGTAAGTGAACAGTTGACTGGCATCACTAAATCCAGCATAATATATTATATTCTCTACAGTGACATTGATTTACTTGGTAATCTACTGGTCTTCCAGAACTGGGCTCCATCTTGATGTCTGGCTTTGATCTGTGCAAAAGAAAAAATAAATAAATAAATAAAAGATTTAAAAAAGCTCAAATCATCTGGCAAATTCATTTATTATGTAAAAAAAAACAAAAAAACAACAACTTTAGAAATATTTTTGTGCTTGCCTCTTATTGGATACATTGGTGGTGACAGCTGTGACTGAGGCCAGTGAGATGGTATCGGGATCTGGGCCCCCTCCCATGAACATGCCTTGACGATCCAGGTTCTCTGTCTCCAAAATGGCTGGTTCATCTGGAGATCATATAGAAGACTAACTATAAGGAAAAACTCTGGTAAAAACTGAATTATTAATGGTTACGCTTAACAGCTTGCACTTGCTTCACCACTGAAGAGTCTAAGGCAACAATATCCTTTACAGTATGAGACAAAATCATTAACAAGTTCATCCTGAGAACCTTTGATCCAAAACAGTGGTGAATGTGTTGATAGGAACCATTTAAAAGCAGAAACACTTGTGCAATTCTTTCAATGAGTGCATTTTGTTCTACAGCTGGACTGGTCAATGAGAGTCTAGGAAGTTACATAGAAATGCATAAAAGATGGTGCTGCAAGAGTTTCAATAAAACATTTTTCAGCTTGTTGGTTAAATCAAATGTTTTCTGATGGGGAAAGCAGCCTACGGGGTTAATCAGCAGGTGTTATGCAATAGTGTTGACTCTTTTACTTCTTTGACTTAATGTAAGCAGATACCTCCGTTTCTGTCCTCCTTCTGTCCACGGTGCTTACTGCGTTTCATGGTTTAGAACAATCTTTTGTGTGCTCTGTAAAAGAAATTCTAAGTGTTTTATAGGGAACAGATACAAATCTTACATTCAATAAGATCGTACCAATTGATGCCTACTAATCAAAAACTAAAGCAGTTTACTAATCCTTTTTGCACATTGCTGTCATTTCCTGCTGAAGCCAGAACCTCTTTTATTCTATGTGAAGAGACACAAATCTTGTTGCTCAAGAGCAGAACTAACTGGCCCCAAACAGCTTTTAAAACATTCAGTGCAAACCTATTCAATACAAAACTAATATATAACATATCTGCTTATATGTTATGAGAGGTGGGAATGTGCACCTCAGTGAAGCCTTTGAGCCTTTGAGGTCTTTCAATTATTTAAATCAGTTGACCTTAATAAATCAATTGAAAAGGATAGAGTTCATATAAAATCTGAAAACATAATACACTTAGATTAGATAATCTGCTGAAATGAACCAACAGAGTGCTTTTTATGCAGGTGCACATTCTTAATGCACTAAGTTAATCATTTTTTGGACATGATCAGGTCGGATTACCATTTCTAGAACCAAGATGTAGGACTACCATTAGATTATTACATCTTAATTATGATCAAGAACAGAATATAAAGCAAAGCATATCTTTTAAAGATGTGTCTCACTGCTTAAAGCGTCAGAGAAATAAAGACACGCCAATTTGAGCTTCATGTTGTACAGATATAAACATTTCTGGTGATCCTTAGAATAAACAAAGACCATGCAATAACAAACAGACAGAATGCAAAATACTAGATCTTTTCTCAGCATCCAAAACAGAACATTATCTGCCTGATATCTCAACTAAACCAATATTAGTCATCAAAAAAGTCCCTTCACAAAGAAAGTCTTTTATGTAAGCTGGAAGACTTTGAGGCCTAAATGCCAAAGTTGGACATAACATCTGATCCTGACTTAACACGGTATTACTGAAGAATCAAATTGATCTTATGATACATACCATTCAAGAAAAACGATTCTCTTGTTTCCTTTTCTCAAAATAGCTCCAAGAAATTTCCTCTGAAGAAAACACGCCCTGAGCTTTGCTTTCTTTTGCTGAAAGCGTAAGAGACACTACATGAACATTTTTTACTTTTACGCTGCACAGAGAATAAGGCTTTAAAGTTACGTTGGTCAGAAAAGAATTGGGTTTGTCCAAGTCTGAAGTTGGGCAGGAGTGATGTGATATGTCAATGAATAGTGCATGAGTGTTGAACCCGAGACTGGTAACTATAACTAGGTGCTGCTGAGAGACGTCACTCTGCGCGGAGTCTACCAATCCACATAAGCTATGATCGCTGCAAAGGACGTGATAGTAAGCATAGTAAGCTAAAAATCAAACAACCACCTTAAAAATCAAATAAAGTTTAAATGTTATTTGTCATTTTGCATTGACTCAGGATGAAAACAGCCCAATTATGATTGATTATGACAACTGATGATGCTTTTAATACCTTTAAATATTGCTGCATAGGTTGTATAAAACAAAAGTTCTGGAAAAGCTTCAAAATGTGTGATGATCCCAAAATGAGGTAATCAGTATATTGCCATGTCACCAGTGATAGGATTTCATGGCAGTAAACAAAATGTCAGCCCAGCCTAGTTGGAAGAATGCTTCCTTTTAATCATTAATAGGGTGCTGCTCCCAACTCTCTTGGGGCAAGCACACTGTCTTTTATCACAGAATGAAAGCAAAATTATATCTAATCTATTTGCAATGCCCTGAGTTTCAAATTTGATCTAATTTGATCTTTTTAGCTTATAATCCGCCCTCATTTTGAGTCATGCAAGTACTATTGATACTATCTAAATGAAATAATTCACTTGAAAAGTTGACGATCAGATATGAAAGGCTAGAGTAAGATGCTGCTAGCCAACAAACTGGGAAAAAAGGTTTAAAAACATTAAGTTAAAAACATCTATAATGTCATGTATGGTTTGGCAACTCCTATTCAAGGCAACTTCTCATCATCTTATCAATTACACATACAGCCCAGTCTGTAAGCCATACGTCAAAGTCTAAAGTTGCTGGTATCCGATGAGACAAGGCTATAAATGATTTATGCGGCCCAGTCACTGTTGCATGTGGCATCCTCATTATGAAAAGGTATCAATGTTCACAACAAAAGAAATAGGTTTTGCAAGATGGAATAACAAGAGAACAAGTTATCATTGTTTGAACATTGAGAAAAATCTTTATTTTACACTGACGGAAATTAAAACAGACTAGATCCATGGATACATATCTATAAACTAAAAATGTATAAACGCGCATCTAGCAGAACACTGAGCTTAACTTTATCTTGTTTCCTTGTTTTTATCCAGAACTGCAACAAATAATTTATTTCCATCCCGGCTCTGCTGGAAGTACCAATAGTCTCAATGACATCAACCTGGCTACTGTGTTGAGGGATTCTGCCCTTAATTACATGATTCAGTAGCAGCTCAGAGGGGTTAGGAGATGTCCTACTTCCTCCAGGATAGCCGGTAACCATGTCACCAATCGTGCAAAGTTACCAGTTGCCACGCAGTGCAATGTACTTGCTTCATTGTCTGATAGGTCTTGTCATCACACTCAACTTTAAACACTGAGGCTGACATCAGCCACCAAACATCACATCTTACTTCTATGGGTTGATAAAGGCTGAAAAGTATGACAAAACTATAAGCTGTAATACTTCTTTACATTAGAGTATCTCAGAGACGGTGTAGTTTTGGAGCTTACAAACAGAAGATGTCTAACATTTGTGCCATAAAAAGGAGCAGTTCAGTATATCATTGATGAATAGATGCAGAATGATATTTAGGTAAGGCTTATGAATATGCATGAGCAAGCAACCAAGCCTTTAAACTGACACCTTTGATAATAGCGTCTAAGGTGAACCACAGAATGACTTGATACCAACCATGCAATCTTATCCTGTGTAGGTCCAGTGTCCACAAACCTTTTTTTCTTTCTTTCTTTTTTTTTTCTGTTGGTTGAAGGCCAGTTATCAACATCTTATTTGTGCTCCAGTGACTCTGCGGGCACAGCACCTGACTGTGGTGTAGTGTGTCTTTATGGCACATTTCAGCCTGGGGGTTTGGCAAGGCTCACCAGTGAAACACAGCCAGAGGGCGTCATTGTTGTTGGGGGGGGGACCCAGGGAGATCTGACCTGAAATGACCCCAGAAACTTACAAATAACTCAAAAACTGAATGATAGGTCTACCATAGATGCAGCATATTTTATTTTAATAATGCTTATGAAGTTTTGTTTGTAAAATGTTTTGCCAATTTGTTTGGAGGCGTCCTATGATGCTTTTTTCATTGCATGATTAATGTTTTCAATTGGTGACAGGTCTGAGCTGCAGGACAGCCAGTTCAGCATCTGGACTCTTTTTACAACAGAACCATGCTGTTAAAAAGCAAGCAGATGTGTTTCGGCTTAATTCATTACTGAAACAAGCAATGCTTGCCCTGAAAAAGGCAGAATGCGGAGCGCCAAAATCAGTACATCATTCAGCAAAAATATTTGAGCAATTTGATTGTGTTCAACTGTGTTCAATAACAGAGACAGAGTTCCTGTTTCTATTGCATTGCTGCTTGAGGGCCAAAAGATCAAAGGCCTTTGATGATGCTTTCCAGTCTAGTCTATTTCATAGAGATTTATCTGAATCTTTTAGTAATACTGTATTTTGCTAAAAAGCTTTACCAGGCAACTTTAGATACAGACACAGCTGATGAACAGAATAGTAAAAGTCTCCTTATATTTCCTTCTCCTGAGGAGAAACAACAGGCCAGGTTAAACCTGGCCTGTTGTTTTCATGTTGAGGGCCAGACTGAAGGAAGAACCCCCTGCATGGATGAAGTGGTGGATATGAACAAGTCCTACCAATGGATAGAGAACGCTGGACTGAAGAACAGCACAGAGGCAATAATCACGACAGCACAGGAGCAAGCCTTGAGCACCAGACGTCCAACTTTTTGTTTTTTATAATGGGAGGGGCCAGGTAGGGGCACAGACTGGGAAAAAAGCATGACACATGTAAATTATACCTTTTTTATTACAACTAAAGTGATCATCTGATGTAAAACATAAAGCAAGATTTGTAAAAGTAAATAGCCAATGATATTTTATGAATCTACAGTTGCTACATAAACACTTATACTTCATTGATAATGACAAAAACGTGTCCAATTTGCCCAATTTGATCAGTGTTTCTACAGAATTATTGCCACTTTAACAATTGTACAGTCATCACATCTGGTGGTTTTATGACTTTTATATCCTACATTATTAGATGTATAAACAGGCTTGTGATATCTGGAGAGAAAGGACTCCTATGTGCACCTGCTCTTCATTGATTTCACTTCTGCATTTAATACCATCATCCCACAGACCTCGATGCAGAAACTCCACACACTGGGACTGAACCCCTCCCTCTGCAACTGATTGTTAGACTTCCTTAACAACAGACCACAGACTGTCACAATCCATAACATCTCCTCCTCCCCATCACTCTGAGCACTGGCTCCCATCAGGGCTGTGTGCTGAGCCCCCTCCTGTTCACCCTGATGACATATGACTGCTCTGCCAAACATCCCAGTTGTCATAGTGAAGTCTGCAGACGACACAGCATTGGTGGGATGCATCACAAACAACAACTTTGAATACCCTAATGAAGCCTTCCACTGATTGACTCTGCTGCTACTACTGAGTTCACAGTGCCTTAATTACATGGTGTGTACAAATAGGCTATTGATATTCTTATTTTATTCATCACTTTGCTATTTCTATCTTTCCATTGGCTGTTTACCAGAACTTCAGAAACAAATTTCCTGTCATCCTCATGTAAGTGCAAACTGGAATGACAAATGAAGTTCTTTGAATCCTTTGAATAAAAATGGACTGATTTTCATCTTTGAAGACACTGGAGGTCCTTATTGCCACTGCCACTGACTAATTACTACGTTTGTCCAATTACAGCACTAGCTCAATGTGGCTTAGAGGTTTGAATCAAAAGCTGACTTCGGCTTACTCTCTGTAAAGAAAGACCTCCATCTAGTGGTCCAAGCGTAACGCTCACTGAAAGGGAATCATGGGTAAAGTATTCTTGCCTCATCCACAGTGCACTCGAGACTGTATCACGGTGAGTTAATGTCCAAGTCACTGAACATTATACCACTGTTGTCACGGTAATAATTAATGTGGACAGCTTTTGAGCTCAGCTTCCATATTATTTTATTCTTTGTCCGTCTCCAGGAAATGCTGGATCCCCCTGCCTGCTTCCAGCACTCAGAGGCAGGCAGTGTGGTGGGGGAATTAAAGTGACACAGCTACATTATGTGAAAGTAAAGCAGAGCAGCTCACAAGGGTGAGATCTTTAAAGAGGGAGTAGCCTTTTTATAGATAAGACTGAGTGAGGCTCGGTATCTCTCCAGACCTTGATAATCTAAAAGAGACAGAGGAAATTAACTATGTAGGCAGAATTAGCTCAAATTGAAATAAAATAAACTTCCAACCACTGCTGAGGGGCATGACTTGATGTTTATTCTCCTGCCCTTCTTTCCATTTGTTTATACGGCACAGATGGACAAGCAGCTGATGGAGGAGGCAGTTTCCTGCACAGCCCACCCCAGTGAGGACCCGACGGCATCTTGAAATAGAAATTCAAAAGAGGAGGAGGAAAGAAAAGAGAGAGGGGGGTTTTGAGAGAGAGCATTGGTATGCCAGGCTTAATACCTAGCATGGCCGTGCAGAAGAAACCGAGTGCCATCCCTCCATCACAGGGAACATTTTCTACACGTACCATCGCCAGCCAAAGGGTCGGAAACAGATCTAAAAGAGCAGGAGGTTAGTAGATTTAATCAATGATTTTCTTAAATTAGACATTAGTATAGTATGTGGTCAAAACAAGCCTTTGAAGCCAAGCTAGATTGAAGAGAAATCCAGACAAATACAGGACCATCTGATCATTGTGAGGCAGAATTTGATCATACTGCAAATATACATTTTGAGAAAGCTTTTGTAATTGTACAGTGATACCATAAACGTAAGTAATCGTGTGATATTTAACACAGATTATATAACTTGAAAGCAGCATCATTATACTGTTTAACCTTAAAGTAACCCATTCATGTGATTCATTCTCTTATGTGGGGCATCCATAGCTTGACTTTTTCCTTTTGCTTGTTTCTGTCATATCCATGGGGACTTGTCAGGTGCTAGTCGCTTATACGCAGCCAGTTTATAATGGCTCTTTCATTTAGACACAACCCTGAGGCCAACTAGACCAAAACACCCACTGTTCGGGGAAGCTTGTAAAAGCATTTATTTTCTCTATTGGTTTCACTAAAAACAAGATTTTTTTTCCCCCTCCTTCACTTACAGAGAATGGCTCTCACATCAAATCAAATTCACAAACAAAGAAAGCAGCCTGTTCTGTCAACAAGTCTGCCCAAATCTGCAACTCGGTTACTCCACGGACCGCTGCAGGTTGGTTGGAGTGCTCTGTTTATTTGGGACCATGCTTGTTTCAATCAGCTTTCACATTTGCAGGATGCCCGACAATGTGATAAGAGACTGCCTTCATGTTTAATTCACATGATTAAAATCTTCTACTGTACTTTGTTATTATAGCAAGTAACGGACAAAATGTTGATGAAAGGCTGAAAGCAGCACGAGAAAGAAGAGAGGAGCAACAGAAGTTGCTTTGTAAGTGAGCTTCTATGGTGGCACAACTGCTGGTACACTGTCCTTCATTTCTACTGATATTAACATGCATATTAATCTAATTACACTGCTTCTTCCGTCCATAGTCTCTCGGGAATTGAGCAGGTTGGAGCGGGAACAGCGGGCCAGGCATTACTTTGAACAACAGCTTCAGGAGCGCAAGAAAAAACTACAGGAGCAAAGGCTCAAAGAGGAGAGGAGGCGTGCAGCTGTGGAAGAGAAGCGCAAGCAGAGGTTGAGAGAAGAGAAAGTGAGTTTTTGATGGTGGATTGTGTCACTTCTCAGCCCCTGCGATTGGATCGAGCAATCAAAAAACACAGTGGTATGTTTCTTTGAATAAAGGAGCGATATGAAACTGCAGTGCGCAGGACGCTGGAGAAGAGCCAAAAAGCCCAACAGCACCTCAATCAAAACCCAAGAGGAAGGAAGCCCACCAAATATGGTGAGAATTCATGTGCTTTCTTCTTTTTCCTCTCTTTTAACCAAATCTGTCTTAACAAGCCACATCCAATATCTGTCCTCTGTGTGAAATATCGTGTAACACAATAATTCTTGGCATGCTTTATCTTTTGCTTTTGCTGCACTTAAAACTTTACACCGATCAATACGCTAGCTCCACGTCGCTTGCCTCTGACAACATGGGAGAAGAATCTGGTCAGTCGCCTGCTTACCCCCACATGCTCTTATCTGGCCAGGAGCAAGAGCGCTGGTTGTCAGTCAGGAGGAGAAGGTACTCACCTCTGTAACAACGAAACGTGCTCACTGGCTTACTCTGCTACAATAATCACATTTTCCAAGCTCTCTAACAACTCTGCTTTTCCTCTCCTACATGCTGTTTCATATTCCCATCATTTTTCACTGTTACCACCATGTGTGTGTATATCTACCATGATCATGATAAAAAAAACTCTGGCTCAGTTGTCCATATTTGCCGCCGTGCAGTTTCATACCACTCCATGAGTACCACCACTCACAAACCCCAGCACCACTCTGGTTTAGTCCACCACAGGGTATCATCTGTATCCCCAAGTTCCAGAAACAGCCAGCAGAGAAGCATCAGTGTGGCTCAGGTAAATCTCCCTGTTTGTTTGGGCTTGTGCTTCCCTGCTACATGACAGTGTTAAAACAAGTCATGTGTATGCAACATGTAAACCTTTTACTTTTTGATTTAGATCAAAGCAGCAAGACCACAAAATACATTTCAGAGGAACTCATACAGCAGCTCAGACAAGAGATCATCTTCTGTTAACACCCGTGTTAAACCGGCCACAGGTGCACAAAGCAGAACAGTCTCCCCCTCACCAGAACGGTAGGTAAAATGCCAACAATGTGCATTCATTCATCTTGTGACAATGATATGAACAAAGTAGGGAATCTGTCCTCCTCTGCTGGATCTTAAAGGAGTCCTCGAAAATCAGTCAGCAAACATTCAACCCCGCTGCTGCTCGAGCTCCCATCTGTTCCCGAGGAAGATGCTTCCATTTGTGGCGCTGCTCTCTCTCCTGGTAACACAAGACCTGTTAAGAGATCAGATAGAGGTGAACAGAAGAAGCTGAAAAAAGAAAATCCACCAGAGACTCCATGTTCAAACCTGCCCGAGAGCCCTGCACAGAGAGAGGCTTTAATCAGAACAGCAGGAGATGGAAGTAAGCAAGCAAAATGCTTATAACACAAAGAAAGTTAACTCTATTTTAATTATGTACTAATGCAAACGTTATATCTTTTTAGGCCCTTCCAAAGTGCATTTCTACTCAGCTCCCCAGCCTCCTGAGGTCATAGTCCGGCCCTCAGCCGGGACTTCAGATCCAGAGGAGGCCTCACGTCTTCTCGCTGAAAAGAGGAGAGAGGCTCGACTGCAACGAGAGAAAGAGGAGCAGGAGCGCTTGCAACGGGAGGAGGCTGAAAGGTAAACATGTCCACTTACAACGCAGAAATGCTGCAGCAGCAGGCCATTAAAAGACTGTTGTCTTATGATTTATGTCCAGGCGAAGCCGTGAGGAACTGGAGCGCAGGAGAGCAGAAGAGCGGGCTCGACAGGACGCCGAGGCTCAACGTCTCATAGAGGAGAAGAGGAGAAGAGAGGAAGAGGAGCAGAGACAAGCTGAAGAGGAGAGAGCTCAGGCCATGAGGGAAGCTGCCCTTCTGCAGAAACAGGTGAACACTGAAGAAAACATGTCTGTAATGCATTGATTATACTGTAAATATTTTTTTTCTTATACAATTGTGTTAAGATTCCCACTTCATCTTCTTTGTCTATGTTTTATGCAGAGAGAGGAGGAATTAGCTAAAGAAAGAGCACAAGCAGAGCAACTTAGGCAAGAGCGAGAAATAGTTGCACAAAAAGAGGATGCGGCGCGCCAGGCAAGAAAAAAGGTTTGTAAAGATTTGTGTCCATCTAAACGCATAACATCAAAAGAGCTGTCTTGTTTTTTAAGAGGCTGTTTTCACAAAGCATTCCTCTCTTCTAGCGACTTGAGGAGATCATGCGGAGGACCAGAAGGACAGATTCTCCAGATACGGTGAGTTTTAGTGCTTAGTTTTGAAAGCAGTACACCGCCTCGGGTCTCTTATGACTCACAGACAGCATCAGCTAATAAAAGGCACAGATATTGTCCTTGACTAAAATGATGAATCTTGTTGATTCAAAGAATTCTGCACCACCGACCATCCTCCCAAATGAAGGCCGACCAAAAGAAAACACAGTGCCTGTGCAGAATGGGACGATAGAAGATGCTGTCAAGCTGCCAGTGGGCAGTAAAACCACACAGCTGGAGCTGAAAAATGAGGAGGACATGGTACCTGTTGTGGCCTTTAAAGAACGCAAGTCTCTCAGAGCACTGTCTGGTCTGGAGGAAATCCAGGCCCACCAACGAGCAGGTGAGAAATCTCTGAAGGAAACACTAAACGAACAGCCTAATTTTGATATATTTTGGATTAGGAAAGCATCTAATTAACCTAGTAACCCATTTATGTGCCATTATTGATGATGTTTGTTCTCAAACATCATGAAGTTAATTGTGCATCAGCCTGGAAAACCAACCTGTGAAAATCAAGAACGGCTAATATAAATTACACAAGAGAGTTTTGAAAACTTGCTTTGAAGTCAGTGGATAAGTCTCTCAGTTTGGTGATGTATCTATTAACCCTTTAATAGATGCAGCTATGCTTATGTATAGGTTCTGTTCATGTCGTTTTAGTGAAAATTGTTATTTGATGTATGTTGACCCTCTGTGTTGCATTGTTTAGAAGTCATCTGAGCACCTGCAGACTGGTCCTCAATTCAAAGACTGCGCTGGAGAGCTGCCATTTCTCTGTGAAACTGGAACTACTGCAGCAGACTCATTTTGCTGCTCCTCAGCACCTTGAAAGAGCATGTAAGACTAATGCCTTGCCTCCCAGTGAGGATGTCAGCATCACTTTTCTGTGTAAAATGAGTGGCACAAATATCACAAGCTACATATTAATCTCCTTAGTACAGCAGGGTTCTGATCTAATTATGACTATCCAAAAGTGCTGTAGACCTAGTTAATGCTGATAGTTTGTTGATAAATGCAATTAGTCAGTTATGACGATTGTTGCCTCTGTGAAGTACTAGAAATAGCCATTCTATCACGTGTCCAGTGCTTTCTGCTTGTTGCTGACATTTCCCACTACCCGTGCACTTTTCCTTCGTCGGTTTGTCACTGTGGATATAGAATAGGTCAAAGTTGCAGTTTTTGCCAAAAGCAGAGTTCGTGGGATATGACTGGCTGCATTCTGATCTTAATCTTGGATTTTGTAAACTATAGCAATCACTTACTGTATTTCAAAGCTGCTGCAAGAATATAGCGTCCAAAGACTTTTGCTTTGATTTTGTGTGTGTGTGGTTTTAGAGAATTCAAAGTACAAAGCATTTCTTGCACTGACTGTTGCTTTGATATTGTGCAATCATTTCACAAGGCAAAGTCTTAGGTCTGTAGTTTACATAGGTTTATTACAATAAAAAGCATAAAAATGTGACTGATATTTAAGATTTGATCTTCTAGCTTAAGTACTGCTTATGACTATCACGTTAGCTTGTTACAAGGGTCAAAATATGTGCCATACTTGATTAAAGTTGATACTATGCCACAACTTTGCTGTGTCTTTCAGTTAATTGTCACATGTAAGTAAAAAATAAATAGCTATATAAAAGCAAAAAAAACCCTGGTTAAAAAAAATTTTGTTTGTCAAACAGTGGACGAATTAAAATATATGACTCAGTGCTGAGTAAGTTAGGGGTTAACAGAAGATGGAGAGAAAGGCTGAATCACTTCCAGCAGCTGTCGGGTTTCTTCTGTCTGTGAATGCACCTTCCAGATCTCAACCTCCAGTTCACTGTTACTCAGCAGTGATGAAAAGTCTCCATCTAGAGTGAAAACGGAACAAAACAGCTTAGTGTTCCTGTATTACCAGGCCTGAATTTTAAAAAATGCCGATGGGTAGCTTATATGCTCCAATTAATACAGTGCTCATAGTTCTTTCAGTTGCCACATACATACATGCAAAACAAATACAAACCTTTCTTCAGCATGGCTATGGTAACCATGCCAAGCTGCTGGAATTTAACATCTCTGTTTTTGAGGAAGAGCAACAAATACTTGGACATGGTTTTAAAATGAGGCCTCAGCAACTGGATGACCTCCTCTGTGCAAAATAAAAAGAAACCACTTGAGTTAAATGTTTTTTAAAAACAAACAAAACAAAAAAACAAAAAAAACCAAATGCGTTGTTTCGCATTTACACAGAACAGGAAATTACCGGTCGTTTCGAATTTGCCAATGATAGATGCACAGCTGTACGACAACTGGGAGCTTCTTGTCTGTTCAGTGAGCTCCACCAGTCTATAGACATGTTCTGGGGTTACTCCTATGGAGATCTTTGTCCTAAGCTGATCTGAAATAGCAAAACCCATTATTTTTAGAAACTCTCAACAAACATATAAAACAGAGAAAAACTAGTTCAAGTCCAGGTCACTTACCATAGCTCATCAGGCGATGCAAGCATGATGTCAGATACAACAATGTCTCATCTGATAGGGATGGAGACAGAAGTGCCCAGAGGAGTCCTGATAAGCACAGACTGTCCATCACAGCCTAGATAAGATCGATGGAGTTCAGACTCTATCAATCTCAGACATGATGCACAAATAAATCAGACATTTGACACCAACATATCTGATTGCAGAATTGGTTTACCTGCTCACCCATGCAGGAACCACAGAGGTCAGTGATTATCTTGCAGCTGTGTTTGATTGTAACAGATCTGGATCGAGGATGATGAAGCAGCAGACTGATTTCTTCCAGAAATCCTTCACTCACTAGAATATCCTACAATCAAATCGTTGGATAAATATCAAAATTATTATGTGGAGCATATGCAGTCAGCACGGTCACGTTTTACAACTGCTGCTAAAAGAAAAGAGAAAAAAAATATATTTTTTATATTCAACTCAACCATTTTAAAACAACAAAGCATCAAAGATTGCTCTCAGTTTTGTCATTATAATTATCCTTGTGAGTTGGGAATCATACCTTGTTTGAAGGGTGTGCAGTCAGTGTTGACAGCAGGGTTAGGGCTGACTCTATCCACATAGGAGTGGCAGTTTTCAGCAGTGTCTTAAGAGGCAACACACAGTTGAGCTCCATCAGCTGTTCGTGGATGAGTACTACACGTAAAAATGACAAACAGCATCTGCATCAGGTATGGTATGAATATCTGTCTTTTTTTTATTCTGTTATTCTTGTTTAAATTACCATTCTTTGAAAGAGTTTGCAGGCATCTGCATGCTTGGGCTGAATTCTGAAAAAAAAAAGAATAATAATCATAGAAGAAAGAGGCTGCAAAATTACCTTAAAATTCCATTATTATGCACTTTGAATTCACATTCACCTTCTGCACAGGAGAAGACATGAGAGTCAGAAGAGACTTTGACAAATAATGACCCCCAATGCTGAGCAACTTCTGGTGATGCTCCTGGAGAGCAGCAACGTTGCACAATGCAGTGCAGCTGTAAAACTGAACCTCTGAATCCGAGGACTCCAGCAGGAGAACCAAAACAGGAATGGCTCCTGCTTGACACAGAATCCTCGCTGACCAATCTAGAAAAAAGAAGAGAAAGTTTATTCAAAGGAAAAAGGAAAACTTGATTTTTAAAACGTGCTCTCACCTGACTGTGTGAGATGCAACAGAGCCCACGTTGCATCCTGTTGGATTTTTGGATCGTAGGATTTTGCCAAAGCCAACAGTGGAATGATTCCATCCGTCAAGACAGCATCTGTATTTGACTCTGTAAAAAAAACAAAAACAATATCAACTTTAATGGACTGCATGTGGACTTTCCCATATTTTTCAACACAATCATGTTTGAGTTGCAATTTGCATCATAACACAAGTAGCTATGTTTGATATTCTGTATGTACATATTTCTTTATTTTAAGTACTAGAAAACTTAAAATCTTTTACCAACCTGAGGATGCCAACATGGCAACACAGGCACAAGAATGACACTGAGCTGCAGAATCTCCAGACTTGAACAACTCCAGTATGGGCACCAGCATCCCCATTTCAACCATTAGCTCTTTACAAACTGAAAATTATATTTCACAGACAGTAATTATGGTCCTCTAGTCCTCATAAATTCTAAAAGGTGAAAGCTAGAAAAGGTTATGAATATATGAATAAACAGGCCATTATATTTTAGATGGTACTGTACTTGCATCTTACCATTATTCTTTACCAACAGATTGACCAGGGCAAGAGAAATGGTCTTTTGCACATCCAGGTCACCTGATAAAAGCAAGGCCATGACTGGTTCCATGAAGGCACATGGTAAAGAAGATTTTACTGTAACATTCAAACAAAGGAGGAGGAAAAAAGGGAAATCAGTCAATGATCGCAAAGTTAAACAGGTTTTTTTTTTTTAAGTACTAATGAAGCCAAAGATAAAATGTGACAGATCTACACGATGTATTGAGTAATAGATGAGAAAAGGAAATATTTTCTAGGCCCTATTACAACAGCTAAGTCAACTTGGAAATCTGTCAACTGTTTCATTTATGTAATTTAGAAACTAGTGCATAATCTACCACTACTACTGCACTGAGCTGATCATCATCACAATGATTTGAATGAGGAAATATTTAACTACAAGACCTCCACATGACACTGTTTTTGCCTTCCACAACTTATTATAACTGAGTAAATTGGGATATTTTAACAAACATCTCTATCTATAATTAGATGATATAAATGTTTATTTATTTTTATATATAAATATGATCTTAGCGTTTTAACTGTCAAAGCTGGATAAAACGGTTGGAAATTTGCATGATTGTCTACTGGTTTAACTCGTTGGGTTACTTATATCTCTGCAGTGAGTAAAGTGCAAAAACATTCCCATTTTATGTGCAGCTTAACAAGTTATTGCTATTTTTGAAGATTATAAATGACACATAAATTCTTTACTCACGGTGATGACTGATGTGTAAATAATACATGGCTGCAGCCATCTGCAGATCAGCGTTTTGTGAAGTTGAGAGTCTGCTGAGTGCCTGGAGGCCTCCTTGACTGAGAAGCTGAGTTTCATCGTCTGGAGAAAGAACAAGATTTATTTATTCAAGATTACATATAACGTTTTTCAGCCAAACACGAACTTAAAATACTGTCTGAGGAATAAATTCATGACTTATAAAGTCCTACCATATATGAGATATAATGACGACAAATCGAGAGCCGTCCTCCTCTCCGGTGTAAAACAGGTGCACCGGACAATTTCTCTGAAAACTTCTCTTATTTTAAGCTCCAACTCTCCCCAAAATGCCCTCAAACGAGCAGCAAATTCTCTAAGCAATCGGGAACAATTGTTGCAAAACCCCGAAGCCATGTCTGCTTCTTACACAAAAGGTTATGACACTTGCGTGATTCGTGCAAACCTGCATAAAGACACGCCCGAAGGTAAGTCACGTGACTGAAGAGCGAATACAAGTAGGGTAAAATACATTCATAATCACGACGTACTATACTGGTCAGATTTTAGCTGCGTTTATTAGGAAGCATATAACTTTACTGTCACAAAATGTTTAGTTTAATCATGCATGATGTGTAAAAGTTATGTATGCTGGTTTAGAACAAGTTTTTAGATATGCAGCTAGTTTAAATAGAGAGATATTGACAAATGAATGAGAATCCGCCGTGCATTTGGTCCATAATTCCTTCTTTTACAGGGATGACGCCCCTGCTATGGAAATCCTTTTGGGTGGATAAAACTTCTCAACAGTAATGGAAAAGGCTAACCTTTGCAGTTTTATGCAATATTGACATGAAATCGGTACGACTAAACCATCATAATAATAATTGGAGGGGGAAAGCTAAAAAAGTTGCCTCTGCCATTTTTGTTAAGTTTTTAAAATTCATATGAACATAATACTAATAGTGGATAAATGGAAGCAGGACGTTTTCACCTCACAAACTGGTATTATTTCGTCCCCTCGCTATTTTGAGACCATTGTTGTTGCGTTTTCTTTATTCTGTAGGATCGTATTAACCGACTGATAAAAAGTACCTTGGTCACTTTGTCTACCAAAGGTGCAAAATTCACTTACATGCGTGTTTCGCATTTAACAATCTAATTTCAGCAACTGTCTGTATTTATATATTCTTATATATTTTACCCTTGTTTTTTATTTATTCATTGTTGTAACATATAATCTTGTCCATTTTTATTTATTTATTTATTTATTTATTTATTTATTTATGTTTTTTATACCGAGACCTGAGTCATATTTCGCAGCACTAACGTGTAACGTGCTGGTACGACAACAAAACTTTCTTGAATCCATGATTTAATCTGGAGCTTGAAAATCCGATTTACCATTTGTTTTTAAACCAATGTTTTAAACGCAGCGCCATTTTTAATAGTTACGCACATTGCGTAATTACGTATTCATCTCCTTAAATTTCATTGGTGAGTTTGTTGTTTGTTTATCTACGCCACTAATAGGGTCGCCATGCTCCGCCCTCATTTTCACCCTTGTTGACTTGGAAACCATCGAAAGCGTTGTTGCTGTAGTTGGAGGACAGCACGAGCACTGCCGGGTAAATAAACCAGCTACCCTTAGCCAACTCCTTCTTGAAATACACGTATCGAAAGTTGGTTTTATTTTAAAGCTCAGACTATTAGCTGCATAACCTAAATATATCTGTAACAAGGCTATTAAGTTACCAAAGCCAGTTAGCTACTATTAGCACTTAGCAAACTAGCTGTTGAAGTAGCTTATGTTTGTGGTTATCTGTTAGCTTTTAGAAAAATCATTTCTTTTTCATCCACTGTTTCCGTATTATTTAATTAGCTACTATATGAAAGCTTTCAGTTTTCTCTGGGTGTTTCAGTGTGTGGTAGAAAAATCGATGTGTAACGAAAACATTACCTTTGTTATATACTTTTAGAATGAGAGCCTTCCTCCGCGGATTATTCTCCTTTTCTACTCAGAATGAGAGACATTACGATGCCTGAAAATGCCAGCAGGTGAGTATCCAACTGTCCTTTACACGATCAATGGTGAAACATGTACTTTAAGGAAGGGTCTGACACTTATAACTTGTTGTCAACATAGCTATCCCCAGCACCATCTTAACAAATAGTATTCATGGGTCTTTTCCAGGTGAGAGTGAAGAGCGGGCAAGCACCCGGGAAAGATTTAATGAGGTGTTCAAGAAGTATACTGAATCAGAGAAGAAAAAGCCTAAGAAGAAAAATAAAGAATCAAAGGAGACTATTGTGGTATGTGTTTTATTATGTGCTGCTCTTACTTAATGGGTAGGTAGTGGGTACTGTCACATCAGACTGTAATGGTTGCAAAAACATACAGAAAATATCAATTTCTGAGCTGTTAAACTGGTATTCTGCATCCAGTCGAAATTGCACATTAGTCTTTCTTTCCCATTCTATAAAATATACTTACAGTCGATGGAAACCACATCAAATGTCTTAAATCTTATTAGTGAACAACATACAATGTCCATTGTCACCTCTGTGCTCTATTTCCTTCTTTTTTAGCTTCAAAATCTTAAGAAGAATCTCAACCTTGAGAAGGACACAGAAGATGATGACACCATCCTGCAGAATACATATGACCCTGAGCAGGGCAGCCCCCGCTTCACCAAGAATAAAAGGAGAGAGAGGGAGGTAGCAGAAAAGGTTAATATAAACAACAGCAAAAACGAAGAGGAAATCAGATCGTCAAAGTCTAAAAGGAAGAGCAAAAGAGAACTTCCCTCCCTCCCTGTACCTGAGGACATCTCAGGGTACAGCCAAGACAATGCAGATAATTCTAAATCTGAAATAGCTTTGGATCCAGATGATGCTGGTGGTGGAAAGGAGCCAAAACGAAGAAGCAAGAAGGGAAAAAGCAAGGGAAACACAGAAGCTACAGCAGAGAGCCGGGTGGAAGATTCAGAAGATAAACTGCTGCGTGAATACGAGAAGCAGATAGCACAAGAAGAAGAGAGGACTCTGAAGAAAACAAGGGTCAAGGAGGAAGATGAGAGTGTAATTTCACAAAATGTCACCCTAAATAATGACATGGGGAAGAAGAAAAAGAAAAAGCTCAAATCTGTAATCACAGAGTCAGATGTAGGGTGTGTATAGTTGTTTTTTTAATATTGGATTTATTATATTAAGAAACATATCTGTATAGTTTTGCAGCATCTTGAAATAATTTCTTTTTCTGTTTTTTAATGACATCAGGGATCAAGATGAAGATGTAGACCAGGATGTTGATGGGGAAAATGAAACAGAGTCCAAGGGAAAAAAGAAAAAGAAGAAGATAAAGCATGGTAATTGAGTTTTTAATCGTTCTTTATTATAAAGTGTTGATTAGAAGTTTTAAAAAGTACATATTGATGACATTTATATTTTATTCTTCGATTTTTAGTGGTCAAAGACAAAAGTGAGACAGAGCCAGAAACACCAGAGAAACCAACATTTGATGACAATCTTGTGTTGGGAGTCTTCATCCACAGAACAGATCGGCTTAAGACACATTTAATGATCTCACACCCCATGGTGAAGATCCATGTTGTTGATGAAAACACAGGACAATATGTGAAGAAAGAGGACTGGTGAGGATGAAACCCCTAAGACCATACATTATTGGAATTAGATTCAGTTTGTGTTTTCTCTTTGTTGTGTTGCTATGGTCTGACACAGTTTTTCTTTGGATACCTGTATCTTGAAATATTTAGATCATTAGTAATTTTGCAATTAAAGTTACACAAGCTCAAGAATTAAAATGCTGTCACTTATTAAAGATTTTAACAGATTTAACTGTATACCGCTAGCGTTAGGATTTTTATCTGAAAATGTTTTTTCTTTGTTTGTTTTAAAGCCATCGACCCGTTTCTTCATTTTATGAGGGCGAGAATGTTGACCACATTATTCCCATCATGACCCAGCCTTTTGACTTCAAGAAGAACAAATCCATCGTACCCGAGTGGCTGGAGCAGATCATCTTTAACGAACGTTTTGGCTATTTTGTTCAAGAAAATGATAAAAGCCCCAAAGTCATACTCTTCTTTGAAGTAAGAGATTTTCATGTACAAGTGTTCAACCATAATTTAACATAGCTGGGCTGCCAATAATTATTTCTGTTTGTTTTCATAAAGATCCTGGATTTTGTGACTATGGAAGAGGCCAGAGCAAACATAGATGTTGACAAGCACGAACGAGGGTTTAGAAAGATTGCATGGGCGTTTCTTAGGGTAAAGTTTTCTGTCTTGTCATTTAGAAAGAAAACAGCAGTTGGTATTTGTATCATTTGCCATTGGTTATACTTACTTCATATTTTCCTCCATCTTTCAGCTTGTTGGTACAAATGGCATTCTGAATATTGAGAGCAAACTTCGTCTCCAGCTCTTCTGCCCCCCTCATCGGGCAAAGAAACAACCTAAAACAGTAGAGGTGTTTGAATGGTGGCGGAAATACCCGAGAGCCAAATACACCTCCACCCTTTTTGTTACAGTGAAAGGGATCAAACTCCCTGAACATGTAAGTTTGTTACTGCTCTCTTGCTTCTAAAAAGTGGAATTCTCCTCTCTGTTATATCTCTCATTTCTGCCTCAATGTTGAAGTTAGAATTTTTTTGCCCCCCAGGTGGACCCTAGTATCCGATCTATGATGGCATTACAGGAGGAAAGAGGCAGCACCTCCTACAGTGAGCTCCAGAACGAGGTCACCAGGAGAAGCCTGACACAACCTCCTGACAACAAGCAGCCAATCTCGAGATGGAGCAGACTGCCCGGTCAGGTCAGTAAATGTCACCCATGTTATGAGTTATTTCATGAGTGCAAGAAACTGGTTTAACCCTCAGTTTTTTTTACAAAACAGTATTTTAGATATTGTAAGTCTGCTGGAGAGATAGGATACCTCATTGGACAATGCAGTGGTGCATAATTGTCAGTATGGACTGATTTATTTGGAGTGAAACAAAAAATTTAATTTATTTGATATATTTCCCTGAGATCATCTTGCTTTTTCAAAGTACTGTTTCTTGTAAAACTCTGGCCACTGTACGTGGTACACCGGTAGGCAAAAATGAACTTGAGATATTTATGCTTCTCTGACACCCTGATTCAGGATGTGAAACGCTTAAAATATGTAGCTTTTCCTTCTCTGCTGCAGGTCTGTCGGATACCTAACAAGCACATTTTGGCGTTCCGTGGTGGTCAGATGGGCTGTTTCACTGTGCTGTTTTCTCATGCTGGGACCTTTCTGGCTGCTGCTTGTGCTGACAGAGATGCTTTCCCTGTTGTAGGTAAGCAACGGCTCATTTGTGCAAAACTCCTGACGTTGCTTTGAATGCTCAGCAGAAATCTCAAGCCCATTAATGTGTTCATTATGTAGTATATCAGAGTAATTAACAGTTCTGTGATGGAGACTTGTGTGCTTGTTGGAAAAATGCAAGAATACGCTATTTATAAAGAACAATCTAACTTAATTTATTTATTGTGGTTTTTTTTCAGTTTATGAGATTCCATCTGGCAAGGTGTTGGCAGCTTTCAGTGGTCATCTGAAAATAGTGTATGATCTCTGCTGGTCCAGAGATGATCGTAGCCTGTTGTCTGCCTCCTCAGATGGAACTGTGATGTAAGTTCCTGTTTATAAGATGAAAGAAAAACTATAATAACATAAAAGCGACTAAGGTAGGACTCCTGTTGCTGGTGACTGAATTAATACTTGTGCTTTTTGTAGCACCTCTATGGGTGTAAGAATCTCTCTAACATTATTTCATTCACTGAGCCACTGTTTTTGGTTGCTTTGGTTTTGTCTTTTGCTAATGGAGATGTTCTGACTCACAAAAGCACATCTGTCTGTTTTATAAAAATAGCACTTGGATTTTAACATCTTCTCCATCTCTTCCCTCAGAGAGTGGAACGTTGAGAGGCTTCTTGGAACAGCCCAGAAGGTGCTCACTCATCCGTCCTTTGTGTACTGCGCCCAGTACCATCCCAGTAACCAAAACCTGGTGGTAACCGGGAGCTATGACTCTCTGATAAGGGTGTGGAGAGTTGATGTAGAGGATTTGAATGGCCAGTTGCTGCAGGAGTTTGAGGGCCACGACAGCTTTATCAACACAATTTGTTTTGACTCTGAAGGTACAGTGCATTATTTTAATGTTGTGTCGTCTCATGAGTGCAGAATGTCAATATCAACTCTTAAACCACCACCATAAGTACCCGAGGAAGGCCCAGCTCCTCGCAAGACAAGAATGCATGCAGAATAGCGGCTCTCATATAAGTTTTAGTGAATTAGATAGTGTTTATAACTGTTTCTTTTGTTGTATTTGTTGTAAAAAGGAACAAGAATGTTCTCTGCAGACAACATGGGCCTCATCATTGTGTGGAAAACTTCAGTAATTGGCGGCAGGCAGCGACATCAGCCATGTCATCACTGGTGTATAGAGAAGGTTCAAGAGTTCATTATATTATATAAAAAAGCACGAAATGGTTTACATTTGTTTAATTAAATTTTTGCAGGCAAACAGTGATATTATACTGTAATCCAGAATCCTCTCTTTGGCTGTTGGCAGAAACTTGATGACAAAGACCTTCATGGTATCCCCATCAACATGCTGCAGCTCCATCAAAATGGGCGATGCCTGCTCATACATGCTAAAGACAGTGTCCTGAGGATGATGGATCTGAGGATGTAAGTAAAGAAATTCCTTCTAGTAGGACAAACATAGCAAAGGACAATTTTAGAAAGAGTCAAATGAAAATGTAACACATTTTATGTCATTTTTCACATGTTATATCATGTTTTGTTGTGAAATATTTCCGTCTTTCAGTCTGTCTGTGAAGAAATACACTGGAGCCACAAACTACAGAGAGAGGATTTATAGCACTTTCACTCCATGTGGGACTTTTGTTTTTTCCGGGAGTGAAGATGGGATGGCATATGTCTGGAATACTGACACAGGTGAGGATTTTTTTTCTGTTGTAATAATGAAACCAGTAGATTTAAAAAAAAAAAAAAAAAAGAAGATTATTATTATTTTTTTTTTTTTACAGTTTTATATATTGAATTTCTTGTTTTCTTTTTCGCTTCAGGTGACCAAGTTGCAGTCTACTCTGAGCTTTGTTACCCCACTGCTCTCAGCGGCATCTCTTTCCACCCTCACGAGAACATGGTGGCTTTCTGTGCCTTCGGTCAAAGCCAGCCTGTGCACGTGTACTTACATGATCGCAAAGGTTTGTTATCCTTGCCAAAAATGGTCAAAAAAAGCAAGCGCCTTCTTTGTTTTCTCTGCATGTTGCTTCTGAATCACAGGAATTATTTCAATCAATGTTGCAATTGAAACAGTCCCTGATGTTACCCATGTCTTTATATTCTAAACAGTCTCCCAGCTCGAGATGCTCAGTATGAAGGCAGGAAGCAGATCAGCTTCCTTAGACCCCAGAACAGTCAGAAATACTCCGGACCCCATGGCGCTGCAGGACCCAGCTGCTCCTTCAGCCTTGGATCACTTTGGCCACTCCACAAGACTTACAATGAAAATGCATTCTGTTAAAGAACGTCTGGATTCAGTTCTTGTAAATGCTCATTTCTCTATAACGATTTCAATCAGTTGAAATCAGTGTAATGTTAGATGTTGCTATGTGTGTTGATTGTAAACAAAAATTCACATTTTCTTGCCATTTTTAGGAACCACCCCAACGATCTTCAGCCTCTGGATTCACTTGTCAAGGTATGTTGGTAAAATAAAAACAGTTTTATAGCCGGCGTAATTTAAGGCATGAGGCTTACTTTCTCCCGTGTTTGCATTCTGTTTTCATTTACATGGAGAATATCTTCCTATGATTCTTGTTTGCAGACAAAATGGGCCTCAGTCACACAGGAAAGAGCTTTACATCAGAATCTGGGACAGTGAGTGTTTTATTACCTTGATGAGCTCATTCTGTCAACAATGGCTTTGTTCTTGACCTTTTCTTTCAGAGAAAGAAAATACCACATTGGTGTGTAAAGTTACTGGATGTGTATTTTTAATGATCAACTCAAATCTTCACCCTCTTGGGTCCAGGTTCCTGTTATAAGAGAGATCACAGTGCTGCTTGCCTTCACATACTTGCTTATCATAGTAAAAAAACTAAAGCCAGAGGGCGCCCCTGCTCCTAAGAAAGTCTGGTATAGACTTATTGGTGCATGATGAGTCAGTAATAGTTTTTATTTATTTAACTGGAAATACAAAACTCTCGGTATGCTGTTACACTTTGATTTCCAGGACGCACTAAGTCTATCCTGTTTGTTATTATTATATATGTTCCTTTATCATTAAAATGAAAACTTTAGATTTGAGTTTGATTTTGGCATCAATATAGAGCTCCTTGTATGGGTTTTCATTTTAAACATGAAATACATGATAATATCTGCCATTCTTAAATGAAATACAAGTCCAACTTCTTTTCCCAGATGGGATTAGATGCTTCACTGCCACCTCCATCTCTTCTGTCTCCACACTCCAAGCTGCAGCTCTCCGGCTCTTTGGCAGAACAGCTCATCCCCCAAGCAGCTCTAAACACACATAACCGTGAGTGGCTTGGTCATATAATCACATTTTTAATTTGTGTCGAACCATTGAATGGCTTTACTGTGGCTATGTGGCATTTAAGATAAAATGTTTTGAAAGGTTATATTTGGAGAATGAATTGCATATGGTAAAGTGGAGGAAATGCTTCCAGCATTGTGGTTTAAAGTCTTCTAAAGGATATACACAGTGATACAGAAGGAAATCTTGTTACCAGTTTCCGCAAGCGATTTAAAGTAATTTAATCATGTAGCTTTGCTGTTGTTTTTGTCTTTTAATTATAGGGGGCATCAGTCCAGTTGGTCAACATCTAAAAGGAGCTTCATCTTTTAGGTTACAAACGGTAAAGCCTCATTCTTTTTTTCTTTGCAAACCACAATTAACTCCACTCTGCCAAATAGCATGTTTCGTCTTAAGAATTAGATTAAAGTAATTTTTTTTTTGCATCAGGCGCCTTTTGACCACATCTCTCCGGGCATTCATGTGGAAACAGATTCTACTCCTGTTCAACAAGTCGTAAGTATCCACTGTAACACTCCGTTCAGCCCCAGCTCTCTACCGGCACTTTCCAAATGTCCTACCTTTGTGTTCCTAGGTCATTTCCCTCTGTGACTACAGAGCGACTCGGTCTGATGAACTGACCATTCGTCGGGGTGATATCATCCAAGTACTGTACAAAGACAACGACACGTGGTGGTTTGGGCGCCTGGTTAGTGGGTTGCAGGGATATTTTCTTGCTTCTAATGTAGTTGATCAGAGTAAGTGGGTTTTATTTGCTTGTGGTAAATGTGTTCTTTTTGGATTACATGCATGTAAACTTTTAATCTTTAATGTTTTGGTTCTTTTAATAGGTGACCTCACTGAAGAGTCAGCAGAGATGCATGCGTCTTTGTCTGAGGGGACTATTGAAAGGTCAACACCAACCAGGGTAAGAACTTTGTATAACATTATCCCCGCCCTGAAATTTGAATTCTTTTCTATTAGTGATACTTAAGAGTTAAAAGGAGAAATGGGGTATCTCTATTTCTTAGGTAGATAAATCTTCCACACCAGATGAACATCTTTTTTTGTGGCGCCCCTACTATAGTTTGCTGAGATGCTCTGTGAATGTGCGGAAGTAATTGTAGGCATGAATGTGAATTTTAGATTTTTTCTTTAAGTCTTTAGATACAAAGGTTTGTTCAAGCAAACAAACACCTACAAATACTTTAAGGATGTGTATGACGTTTTTCCTAGATTATCAAACTATTTCTAAATGCTTTTATTTGCTTAGCAAAATATTTTGGCTCATATTGTTCATCAGAGTCGTTCACTTCTTATGTTTTATCTCCTCTTTGCAATTTAGATTTGAAAGGGGCAGTTTGAGGAATCCTGTCTTCTTGTATGCTTGTAATGAATGAATGAATGAATTAATTATACTTTATTGATCCCCGAGGGGAAATTGCATCCATAAAAATGCATGGAGTGGATCTGTGTGGTAGTTTAGGTGCCCATATGATGTTGCCGTATCTTTTTCCGTCCACCTGGATATATTTATTTTTTTTCACACTCATCTTTTGAAGGTATCTGCTGCCATTAGTTCTTCTGGAGAACTTCGGTTTCTCTCGGAGCCGACTCTTTCAGACACTGAACCGGAGCTGACCAACACCAAGTAAGAGGCTTATTTTATGTAAATCCTCCTCCCAACGTGGTGCGAGGCTGTTCAACACTATACCTAGCATTAACTTTTGCTCCTTATTGACAAACAAAGTAAATCAACACAAAATTATGGCATGTGACATGTTTTGTTGAAGAGATCTTCAGTGATTGTGAAATATGGTTTTCCCACAGAAGTAGAAGGAAAAAGAAAGTGAAAAAGCCAGGGGTCCCTGCAGCCTCGTCTCAGGCCGCATTTTCAGATGCAGAAGCTTCGGGGTCAGCCAGAAGCAGGAGGCGAGGCAGGTCAACAGACAGACCTCTCCCAAAGAGGCCGACGGGTCAGTCTAACAGTGCCTTTGAGCCTGAAACATGATACCTGAACTCATGGACAATTACAGATGTTGCATTACTCTCAATTTGTCAGTTTTTTCATTTTTTACAATCATACGTTTTGTTTCTTTTTTAGTTGATATTTTTATTTTTTAAGACTACGTATACTTGTATCTAATACAGATTTTATACATTTGTTTATTATTTAAGAAGCTGCAAAACAGAAACTCCATGTTTAAATAATGTATAAAAATGTCTTGTTTTTTTAGAGAAAACACAGGACACAAAGCCTTTAAAATTATGTAGTTCTACTTTTGTACAAGTTTGTAAATTAGTTTTTCATAGAAATAAAAATACAGAATATTCATTTTAACTGTCATTTATTCCTTTTGATCATATGGACGATACATGTCTTGCATCTAAAGAAATTCAAACGTGCTATAAAGCAAATATTGCAGTGTCATACAACTTATATATGAAAGACAAAAGATGCAACAATGAATGCTCATTTAAAAACAGGCCTGGCAGTGTTTGCTATTATTTTTACATGGTGAAATTTTCATTGAACATGTAAACGACAAATATTCCCACAGCCAGACAGCAAGGCACATTATATACATCAGTGCAATGAAATCTTCATCATTCTTGTTGTTATAATATACTATGTTATAAAACACTTTACTATACATGTTGGATTCATTATAGGTATAACCTGTATAATGCATTGTTCCTTATGTTTACATAACATGATTTCTTTCTTTCATACTTCCAGGAATGTGTTAATAGAGCTTGACAGGGTCACTTCAGCACATGAAATCCAAGTCATGTGCTGTAGAAAAGTAAGATCTCAGAACAAAAGGCACATTTTCTTTGTATATGTGCAAAAAATTGCCACCGTTTACAATTTGAACTTTCACCACCTTGAAGTACACAAATGTACTATTTCATCTTTATGCTGGTAAACAGCACCAAATAAAATGTTTGTTTTTTTCTAATTAAAGCATTACAGTTTCAGGAAAATGAGCAATAAAGTGTTTCCATTAAATCAAGTAAAATCACTACAGTCCTCTTCCACGTGTAACTGAGGCCCTGATCCGTTCAGGAGAGGAGTGCTTTCATCTGTTTGATTACTATCTTCTCGCGCCCTGAAATTCAAACAAAAAGTAAGTATTACTTCCAGGATGTTAGAAACTCCACAAAATAAAGCCTAAATACCTTTCTGCACAGTATTATACTCAACTCAACCTTATTTATAAAGCGCTTTAAAACAACCTCAGCTAACATAGTGCTGTACAAAATAAACACAGCAACACAAAGAAATAAAACAATTAGTACTGAAAATAAATAAAAAAAATAATAAAATAATTGCTTTATTGTTTTTAAAACAATTTAAAAACAATAAAACATTTTTTAAAAGAATAAAAAACAAAAACTATTTAAAAACAAATAAAACCAATAATCAAACAAACAATAAAACACCAAAACATCATATAGATTGACCCATATATATTATATGAGTCAAATTTTGGATTTATGATTACCTCTGGTGCCTTTGTTGACAGAGACAGCGCACCCCTAGGAGAAAGGCCTGTGGACAGAATAATCATTTTCTGTTAGATCTAAGCCACATAAATCACATGCTGTTCTTTCAGTCTTTATGTATGTACTCCATGAAATTGTGCATTTATGCCTACATTACATGCTACTTCGGTGATACAATGTTTTTATTTCTCTCCTTTTTTTAAAAAAAAAAAAGCCTGAAAATGAGCCTTGAGATCACTGAAGCACAATGATCTCATTTACTTATCATTTGAACCTGGATCTTTCAGTTCAAACACTGTAATAAATTATACTTACAGCCAAAAATCCTATTCCTCCCTGGACTGTAGCTGCCCATTCAAAGTTCAGATGTTGTGTGATAAGGCCGCCAATTGTTGGACCACAAAACATCCTGAAAAAACAAACCCCCCCCCCACTAAAAGTCACATCAAAGCAGTAAAATCCAAGGGCAAACTGGCAATTAATGGTTTTTGTGCTTACCCGGTAGACCAAAATGCACCAAACAACCCAGACACCATTCCTAAAGTGCTTAGTCCCTCTTCATATCCTTGTTCACTACAAATTTGAAAAGAAAATTAAGTATTTGTTACAATTAATCTTAATTAAAAACTTTATGTCATCAATGTAGAGCAACATGAGGAACCACTCACTATGCACATGTGATGATCTCAGGAAATGTGGGGATGGCGGTCATACCCAGAGAAAACCCAATTAGTCCAAGCATGAGGATCAACAGCCACAGATGACTTCACATGCAAAAACCACCACAAAGAAGAGATAAAATGCAGATTTTTGTCGGTAACCTTCAGTATTTAATTCTGTAAACGGTGCGGAAGTAGCGCGTGACAGTGTTAGAAAGGTATTCAAGTGGATGAGTAATCCTGTTAGTATTAACATTATGACACAATGTCCCCTTCAGTTCTCTCAAAACAGCAGTACAAAAATATAACTTATTTTGGGTACCTTTTATAGAAATAAAATGACAATTTAAAAAAAAAAACATTGCTTAGTTGAGCACAATTACTAAAAAAAAAAAATGGGTAGAAGACTTTTGTCTTGCAAGACAAATATTTGTAACCATACACAACAATTTAAAGCTTTAATAGATTTAATATATGCATGGGCAAGTTGAACATTTTCTTGGAGTCTTGAACTTCTCCCCTTGTTGTCCATATTTAAGGGTTGAAATAATTAGTTGCACACCTGCCACTTTTTTTTTTTGAGAATAAGTGAATAGATTGGCAACTCGTGATTTTTTTTACATACTTGAAAATCCAATCACTAAAAGGAGAGAAGAGCCCCAGTAATACTAATTTAAAAGCCATAGTGGTAATAATGACCTGTAGGTTTTACCTTTTGGACTTTTTAACTAAAGATGAACTCGCAGCAAAAAGTCCTTTATTATTTTTATATTATTAGTGCATGCTTTTTAAAATGAATTTAATGAATCAGTGAGCACTTTAAACTGACTACTAAGCTGAATTAGGTTGTGCACTATGATTCATGTGGCGGTATTACACAACTTTAAAAACTTTTTTTGTTTTTCAGGATTTTGATAACTTTCAGACACATTTTAATAGCATTTATACCACCTATAGAACTGGAACAAAATCAATCCTACTTCTATCACCGTTATTCAGTTACAATAAATTGCAAATAATTTGCAATAAACTGCAAAAACAATGCCGCTCCAAATGCAATGATTTGCAAATTGCATTAACTCATTATATTCCCATTAGAACACATTCAACATATCAGATATTGAAACTGAAACATTTTACTATTTTACTTTCATGGAAAATATTGACTGGATCTTTGTTTCGTGATGCACCAAATGTTTTTTTATTGATAAAAGATCTGGACTATATCCGGACTCTTCTCCTTTGAAGTCATGCTGTTACGATGGATGCAATATCTTGCTGAAATAGGCAAGGCCTACAGATGTTGTCTGGATGGAACAAACATCTTTGTACTTTTCAGCATTGATGGGGCCTTCACAGATGTGGAAGCTGCCCACGGCATAGGCACTAATGCAACCCCATATCATCAGAGATGCAGGCTTTTGACATTTTTATTAGTGCCAATTATTTTTTTACAACCTTTGGTTCCCTGTTGTACAAACTTTTTTGAGATGTGTTGCTGCCATCAAATTTAATATCAGTCAATATTTTCCATGAAATGGTAAAATGTCTCACTTTCAACATCTGATATGTTGTTCATGTTCTATTGGCAATAAAATATGGGGTTATGATTTGCAAATCCCTGCATTAATTTTTTTATTTATATTTTACACAGCATTCCACCTTTAAAAAAAAAATAAAAAATTGGGGTTGTACAATAAAATAACATCAAACATTATTTTAAATATTGATAGGACCCATCAAAGTGAAGCTGTAATTCATTTATCCAAAAACTATTCAATTATTGGCTCGCTTTTTTTTATTATTTTTTTTACATATTCTTTATACTACTGTCAAACACTGAGACAGCACTTATATAATCTTGTAGATGGGACTATTAGCCAGATTGTCTTTTAAATGAAGATTTTCCACCCATTCATCCATTTTCTGTACCGCTTAATCCATGCAGGGATTAAGGCTGGAGCCTATCCCAGCAATTATCAGGCGAGAGGCAGGGTACACCCTGGACAGGTCGCCAGTCTGTCGCAGGGCCACACAGACGCACACACTCACTCCTAGGGAGAATTTAGAGTGACCAATTAACCCATAAATGAAGATTTTATGAACTGTAAATAAAGGCAGTCTAACCTTGATCATGTAGTCAGATGAAGTGGACTGTGTGAATATGTCGCCACAGCAACAGTGGCACAGAACCTCAATAACATGCAACCTTAATAACACACAGTTACACCCATTATGCCACAAGTGCAGCTATACCCCTGCAGAAAACACACCGTCTTTATCAAAAAGATCTTTTTAAGTTATTTTGTGCTTGTAGATTTCAGATTTTTAGAAACAAAATGATGCGCCACAGTTCACAAAGCACTTAATATAACTGTGATGTGTCCCACACTTGCAAATTCGTGATGGGCATCCTTCCATTTCAGAGGCATGTATTTAAGTGTTCAAGCTCAGAAATGGACAAACTCACAAATATAACATTCAAACCCTAAATAAAACAGAATTAAAAATACTGGAATTTTGTTTGGATGCTACGACAGCCAGCATCTAGATTCATGTGAGTGCTGTCACTCTTCAACTTTAACTCTTAGCAACAAAAAGTCAATGAGCACATTTAGAAAACTTCAACCCATATTTCTAAAATCAGATTATTATTTCCACCTGAAGAAAATACTTACCTGGAGATGGGAAGGAAAGGGGCGGGACCAAGCAGACAGAAACAAACAGCTGTAATGACGCCTCCTGCCACAATAAATCCCATCCTTGTGTTCTGGTGGGCATCAAGATTTACTTAAAGTTAAAATAACAGAATGATTATCCACATTTGATTTTTTTTGTGTTATTTTAATACTCACAGGATATTTATCTGTAAAATAACCTATCAGCGGTGATGCCAGACAATATGGTAAAGACAGGCCGATCATAATGAGTCCCACATAGCCAGAAGAGAGATTAAACTAGGTACAATGCAGAAGGTAAAACATTATGCACAGAAAATATTAAATTAAGAAAAAAATAGTCTTTATCATGAATTACAATGTTACCTTCTTCATTGCAAACAGCGACAATGTAGCATCAAAGAAGCCCAGACCCGAACTGAGTGTGAATATTATGAAGCAAATCAGGACTATTTTTACATCAGTGAGGAGTCCAAAGAATGAATACTTTGATGGATTTGCCTCTGAGTGGAGGAAAGCACAAAATACAGGTTAGAGTGGGACAAAAAACTGGAATTCAACAAATAATTCGCAGAAAATCTTACCAATGGATGGTAAAACAAAAATGTTGAAAGGAACCATAATCAACAGAAGACCTCCAAGAAGCAAGAAAGGGACTTCATATCCAAAAGAGTTGTAGAACCACCCTCCCAACGGTGGCCCCATTATGAGCCCAAGTCCTGTGAAAATTTCCAAACTACCCTAAAGATTGCAGAGAAAAGTGTGGATTACCATACATGATGTAATAAAAAAAAACTTCTTTAAAAACCTAAGAACAACACACTGTAAATAATGAGCAGATTATTTTCCATGGGACGGGGATATGCAGAACAGCTCAAACTATTGTGTCTTTTCCTATGTTTTCTCGTGATTCTAATGTCTGAACAGCATACCAGTCAGAACAAGGCTTGTCTGCTCTCACCAAAACAGTTGCCACATTGTTTGGGAATATTTTTGCTGTCATAGCAAAGGTGGAGGTCATAGCAGCAGCAAAGCCCATAGCATCCACAGACCTCACTACAAAGCACAGTGTAATGAAGATGGGTCCTTCAGGAGCCCGATCAAGTAATCTGCAAAGACATAAAGAAATAAAGATGAGCATGGCTGACAAAGAAATAGAAAACAGTTACACAGAACAAGAAACTAAACATCTTACCAATTCGAAACATAAAATTTATGTCAGAAAAACTCATAAATTCTTACTTGTCCACTTTAAAACTTAATCAGTCTTTATCTTAATAATCAACAAACTCCTTCTCTGAAAGTTGCTCTAAGTTAATGTCTCCTTACTAATGTTGCAAACGGGCTGATTCAATTTCCTTAAGCAGCTGCTAGACTTTACCCAGCATGATTAAAACTGTGGTCAGAGAGCATTTCAGGCCATGAAGTACTACAAACTTGGTTATTTGGTGAATATTTTTAGCAGCATGTAAGGATATTTTAAAATATACAACAGTGTGCATATTTATTACAGAACACTTAATTCAGTACAACAGTATGACTAATAAACTTTTACGGTGGTTATTCTTGCTTTCTTTCTCATATGTGTTCCATCATTATTGCAGATAAATCACACAGGATCGTCACTTACCCAAACATAACGGTACAACCCGACGACACAAAAAGTCCCGCTATTAGCATGAACTTTGCACCAATTTGGACAATCTGTCACCAAATGAGAAAGAATCAGGTAGAACTAATCAGCAAATCACACTACACACTGTGCGTACTGATGAAGTTGTGGCATTTACTTACATATTTTCCCATAATCAAAGAGCCAATTAAATTGCAGACAGCATAGCACCCAAATATGAGACCAACAACAGTCTGACTGGCTCCTTTCTTGACGGCCTGTGTAGGCATGGTCATACAATGTGTTTACAGGGCTGAGAAACATGGATGGATACAATTATGGATACATCATGCTAAATGAATAAGAAGTGGTTAAGTGAAACAATCAAAGCTCTCCTTTCATCACTTGGCCTCAAATTACTAATAAATAACCTTTCATGCTTGTTACACCACTACCGCCCCCTCCGTCTTTACTCTGCACTTATAACTCCTTTCATTAGCTGGTGTTACAGAAAACCATCTATGACTGGATTATACCAGTCACTGACCTTCAGGGAGGATTTCCAATATTGGCACATGATTACTCATTCACTGACATAAGATGCCACTACTACTTTGTGACTTTAGTACACAAATGAGCATCACAAATTATGGAGGAAGCACTTAGTTCTCTTCTTCTAACATACTAAGAAGTCCTTTTTATGAAGAGTTGCAACAAATGCTTTATCATATCTGAAACATGAATGTTTTTTAACGTAAGCGCGTGTGTGATTTTGACAGGCAGTCAGAGGACGGGAGATGTGCACAGGCATAAGATTCTTGGTTTGTTTACTTTTTTTCCCAATTTTCCCAGAAAAGAAAATGTGCACAAAATGTTTGGATTTACTCTTGCGTCCTCAATCCTATCTATTTATACAAAAGATATATAGAAATAGAAAATTAATTTCATTTTAATATGATGATGGAGAAGAAAAACATTGGAAATTTGCTAACTCAAACTTTGTGCACCTCAAAAAACTAAACAGTGAATTGTCAGATTCTCATTAACCATTACTAATGAACTATTATAGCAAGCCAATGTAACAGCGTGTAAGACAATGGGTATGCTGCCAAATAAAAATGATAAATCTATTCAAAACCTGATGTGCTCAAGCACATGAACTCAAGTGGAGAGAGTGAGTTTACGTTGGACCAATTTAAGATTAAGGTAGAGAAATCCCTTAGTGTATTTAAGTGAAAGCATTTCCTTTAGCTCTCACAAACACAACTTTTTATTCATCATTGGTCTTTGAGGTAGTCATAGCTCTATGATTACTTACCTCATTAGGGAAAAATGGGCCTAATATTGAATAGCACATCATTGAACTAAAGTTGACAGATGCCATTGATATCATTGTGAGAATCTGTCTTTTTGTCATCCTCAGCGGAGGGGCTGTTGATTCAGCTAAACCTTGGTTTTCTGAAAGGAAAAGGGAACAGAAACAGAGATTAGATTTGACTATGTTCACTTTACCATCATAATTTCCTCGTTTCCTCATAAACTGATTTAGCTATTCAGTTCAGTTCAGTTTACATGTCTATAAATAGAGAATTCACTGCCAGAAAATCTGATTGTCACACATTTGTTGCATAGTCACAAAGGTTACTAACCTGTTTGATCATCATTAATGGGCGCGTCCATTTCTTACTTTTAAATATTCAACTTGTTATTGACGATTGACGTAGGTTGTAACTTCGTGATACGTCAGGAGGATAAACTCTGGAAACACCGACAGCACGCGGGTCCAACAGCTGCTGTTCAGGCTTCCTGAGAGGAGAAGGGCTCCAGACCGATCAGGGAAAATGAAACAAACTGCGAGTGTTTCCTAAATAAGGACCAGCAGAGAGAGAGAGAGAGAGAGAGAGAAGAACAAAGATCACAATCTTCAAAATAAAAGTCCAAATGTGCAACTTCCGGTAACATTTACAGCAGCTACACCTTTTATTTGTTCGTGGAAAAGCTCGATCTGCATCCACCTGTGGATGGAAAAGTATTTGTATCCCTCTGTAAAAAAAAAAAAAAAAAGTTTTTAAAAGCCATTCAGTGTGAAGAGAAGTTTAGCGCAAAAAAGTAAGAATTTGGGTTTGATCGATTATTTCTTTGTTGTAAGTACTTGTTGGCATTAAACCTTATACCGTTATTTCCCTTTCAAATGGTGTCACATTTCTAAGAAAAATACATTTGTGGGATCACAAAAAATAAGGGTTATATGGATTCTTGTATGATGTCAGAATAAAGTGAGGTGAACTTAATTTGACTTTTCTTTCAAAGGGGACATGTGCTGCTGTTCAGTACTTATTGCAAAACATGCTGTTTTCTGACAAGATGATTAACCGTTTTTATTTATTTATTTAAAAAAAAAAGAAGTTTCTGAATCATGAATTCAGAAATATTCCGGTTTAATGACAACTTTTATTTATTTTTATTTTTTTACATCAATCAGACTAAGATGACACATAAGTTATAAGGACATCAACATCTTATGATGTAGTTCACCCATTTAGTCTGTTTTATTGTTTGAGATGGAGGATTTACCTGTGCATGATTCTACTCAAGTGTTCCCAAAATGAGGCAAGAAAATCCTAAGTGTAGACACGTACATACTTGAGGTTTTTTTTTTTTATCTGAATTTTTACAAGTAATATTCTCTTGATTTTTTTTTTCAAAAGCATAAACAATGGGCAACTATCACACAAATTTACATTGAGCATATAAAGTTAAATGAAACAAAAATTGTAGTAGAATTACAATTTAGCTGATTATTGGTGTAATTTGTTTCACATTTTACATAAAAATTCTCAGATTTGTGGATATATTCTTTATTTTTTAAAATACATTCTAGAAACCTGACTTTGTATTTGCAAACCTGGAGGATTTGATCAAATACCTCCATTACTGCAAACAGAATTACTTTATAGAAAATCTTTATAGACAAGCTCAACTAAAGAACAGAAAAATAAACACAAAACACGTAGAACTGTAGATTTTTATTACATTTCAGTCAACCGATAGACATTTGTAAACCTATTGTCATATCATTTTAGTTTCCATCACAAAATCAGAGAAATAAAATCTGGCAGCAAACTATTCATTAGGCAGTAATGCTGATAACTTACACATTATGTCACTTAAGTTGCACTGAATGAAAAATGACCTCATAGTAAATGAAATCTTTGTCACTTCCTGTCCCTTTCTCTCAATATACTTTCCAAACAAAATAATCTTCTGATAACAAATGACAAATGTTTGAACACAATCACGTTTTTTCTTTATACAGTAGCACCAAATCTACATAAATTTCATTCCTATTAACATTTCGGCTCAATAACTTGTGAATACGTTGTACAGCTTTGTTATTCTTTTTTCTGCATGTTTAATGTCACAAACCCCTTATTACTATGACAAAGAAAAGAGGGAATAAAAAATGACTGAAATCAGCAACAAAAAAAGCACATGATGTTAGGTCACTTGCCAAATACACAGTGCAAGCAGCTTTATTTTTATTCTTTTGCAAGTACAACATCAGTAGGTAGCATTATTGCACATAAGCTCTATCTATCTAAAGCAGCACTGATTACCAAATAGGCAAACTACAGTACTTCACATTCAAATGCAGAATTCAAGTAGCATAATCAACACTCAAGAAAAAACAAAACAGAGCAGATCAGGAGAGACTGATCTCAGTTTTAACTTTATAAAAAAAGACTATTACTCAATTTCAGCCAACTACATCAGCCTACATTTGGCACTCATAGACTTACTGTATACCATAAATGACCCTTTCCAACAGCACATAGAGGTTTTTTGAAAGAGAAAAAGGAGTGGAGTTAAACGTGGAAAATGAACACACTGTGAGATATTAATGGCTCGGTGTGTTAATTTGCAATATGTTGGCAAAAAGAATGTAATACTCTATGCTCATCATACCACTTCATAGAAGTAACATGGATAGAAAATAGACAAATTATGCCTAAAAATCTTCATGTTGCCATTACTGAATTGATAAAAGCATACAATAGACCAAATATTTAGAAAAAAGTCTAATAATTGCCCCAAATGAACGGGGACTAAAGCGAACAAAGGTCGTATAATGCCAATAATAACAGTACTTAGAATAAAAACTGTGTTATCATTTTACTCAGTAACCTAAAACTTGTGTGAAAAAGTGTAGCGTTTATATCGGATATCATATGATATGGCTTATTGACACTATATTATCAATTTTCGATGGCACTGTACCCTAATAGAGTTGTAATTATATTTTAATAGGTGAAATATAATAAATGCAAATAGCTTTTTATTTCTAAAACAACTGGAATATGTCTTTGGCACTAGACATGGCACATAACCCCCAGGCCGCTTTTAAAATTCAATGCAACATGAAAAGGTTTACATAAAAAATAATAATAATGGAGCTTTGAAATGAACTGCAAGTATGGACTGACTGATTTTGCCCTCAGCAGACTAATTGTAGATTACCTTTATGTCAACGATAAACTTGCCTTATAATTTCCTCTTTAAAAAAAGGAAAATTTCCTCAGGTAAATGCCTCGCAGCAGAGTGTAAAACAATCTTTTTTACTTCAGCCTTTGAGTCACATTGGCCAAGGCAACAGCAAATGCCTGCACTGCTGAGAAAGGATACTGGAAATCCAAGATATAAGCATTCCCATCTATTCGCCCAAACTGCATCACCTAAAGGGAAATAGAAGAAGACATTTTAGAAGGCATGGAAGCAGAAACGCACCTTATTGATTCACCTATAGTCAATGAAGCTGCTCATTTGTAAGGAGGATTTGTGAAAATGTCATCAAAAACCTACAAGTTAAGGCTTTTCAGTCATTTATTTTGTCTGAGCCCCAAAGATATGTACAACACTATCATAAAGGACTAACATACACAACAGGTAATCATAGCTGAGAAGGTGGAACTAGTATATGTTTCAAGTTTTCTTTTTAAACTAATGAAAATGCTCTTAAGTCATAGTGTTACCTGTCTACCGTCCAGCTCTATCTGAAAATTCTTTGCTGACTCCTGAGTGACTCGTCCTCCAAAGTCAAGCTGGTAGACCTGGGTCGCCTCGTTCCACAACGGCTGTTTGTTGGCCATAACATAGACAAATCCTTGGCTGCCTAAACTACGATCCTCTCTTTCATTTGCTTTGCGACACTTTATTTCCTCCAGCTCACTTGCCATACGCAGGCTTCGCTTGTTCTTCCAGCTCTTCTTACTACTCTGATTCTGGTTCATGAGCTCATCGCCACTAATGAAGAGCTCTGGTTCACTTTCTGAGCTATCCTGGAACTCATTTGTGGTCCGGCTCATTTTCTTGGGTTTATTGAGTTGTTCTCTCTGACCCTTCGGCTTCTTCTTCTCTCTGCTGCCTAACCTCGGGCTGGAAATGAGAGTGTTGAAGTCAGAGAGTGCTCGTCCTTCCTTCCTTGATCTGCCCTCGGAGACGGTGGGCATGTTGACCTCCTCTGCTCTGCTGTCTAGTCTTTTGCGGCTTTTCTTGTTGAAGCGCTCTGACTCCTGTGGAGCGGGACTATCGTTCAAGGATGATGGCTCTGGAAAATTGTTGGAAGACTCTGCGAGATCTTCTGTGGCACTTTTGGATGGTGGCAACTCAGTAGGTGGGGGAGGAGGTGGCAGAGGAGGTGGTGGAGGTGGAGCTGTGGGAGGGGGTGGAGAGAGTATCGGTTTCTCTAGAATTTGATGTGTTTTGGCAGGCAAGGGAGGTGCTGGGGGATCTTGCATGGGTGGTGGGCAAGGGTAAGGGTTCCAGGGATGTAAGCTGACAGGGTGCAGCTGGAGTCCGGCACATGAGCTAGCTCCTGGATACAGGGGGGGGAGAGGGCAGCAAGCCAAGTTGGCCAGATTTGGAGGGTAGCCAGGCGGTAAAACTAAACTGGGGTCCTGCTGAGCAAAAGGAGTCGGAGCAACCACCTCATTTGGGGAACACTGCGGTGGAGGGTTCTGTAAGGTCGGAAGTGGAGCTCCACTATGACCGACATTTGGGGGAAAAGGTGACAGGGATATCTGGTACCCGGATGGAAAGGTAAGAGTGCTCGTGCTTGGACTAGTTGGGGGTTTTGTTGTGAGGACAAAAGGAAGCCGAGCCATGTCCAGGTGCTGAGCTTGACTGATAATAAGTGGAGGTGGTTTATGAGGTGCTGGTGGGGGAGCTAACATTGTTTGTTCTGGAGTAAGCCAGAAGTCCTCTGTGGTGGAGGTATCCCACTGGTAAGGTGGAGGCCGTTTAACCGTCAGGCTAACATCTCCTAAAGTCAGCTGACGTACGGATTTTTCAAGGTGACACTGCTGATTTATTGTCTCATCTTCAGTGAAGGCAGAGTTAATGTACACTGTTCTGTCCCGGCTGTTATCCACAGCACCCAGCAGACTGTAAGATGACTGAGATGCCATGGGTGAGGCACTTTTGGAGTGCACTATAATAGTGCTGTGGTGTGCAGCTTTCCCAGGCGGGAAGTCCTGCCTCACCACTGTGCCACCTGCAATACCACTGCTTGTTGTTCCACCTCCGCTGACGCTGACACTGGTACTGCTGCTGTTACTGCTGCATTGTGTGCATGTGTACAATGCAGTGGGCACCCTCTGCTGGTAGGAAAGTGACAATGCGCTGTTCATTTTCGCCTTAGTGGGAAGGGTTCTTGAACTTTCCATCATCTGTGGCACTTTGAGTCCCACGTCTCTGCGGTCACGCCGAAGAGTGGCATGAATCAAGCTGCTGTCTACTCTCTGGGGAGGAGGAAGAGGAAGTGTAGCAGTTACTTGATTGGCTGGATCAGGGTAAGGAGGAGGGTCCCCACTTGGTATAGAATATCGAGGGACAGATAAACGACTTAAAGTCGCTGAGCTGTATGGAAGCTGAATTTTCTTACTGTCTGAGGAAGTAACTTTGAGGGTGGCTGAGGCCCCGATGCCATGGACAGAATATGCATTCTGATTTCGAATGACGCGCCTGCGAGGTCGACAAACCTCCTCCACATTGCCACTGCTGTCAAAGGTTGTGATCCTTTCATACCCCAGTGGTGTTGGGTATTGTAAAGTGACAGGATGAAGCAAAAACTCATCCTTCTTCAGACAGGGGTCAGGTGCCAGGACGCTTGGGCTGTCACAGTTTGTGACAAGAGTTTGAGGAGGAGCAGCAGCTGTAGCTGCTTGAGCAGACACCACAGTCCCTGGGTAGGGAGGGGGAGGATTCACCTTTCGCATCTGCATCTCCACAGACCCATCTGTGTCACTAAAGGAGGGTGGTAAAGACCGCAGAAGACTTGGCTTCAGCGTATGCCCGTGGTCGCCTCTGTCGAGCCCAGACTCAATTGCAGGAGGAGGAATTTGAGGCAGAAGATGAAGCTGCTGCAAGGAAATGGTTGGATAACCAGACGGAGGAGGAGGCAGCGACATCTGCATCTTCAGTTGCTGCTGCATCTGTTGGTGCTGCCTCTGCATCTGTTGATGTTGCTGCTGAATCTGTTGATGCTGCTGTTGGAGCTGCTGCTGTTGCTGCCTCATCTCCTGGATCTGTTGCCGGATTTGCTGCTGCTGCTGTTGCATCTGCTGCTGCTGTTGCTGCATCTGTTCATGCTGCAGCAGCATTTGATGCTGCTGCTGTTGGAGCTGATGTTGTTGCTGAAGTTGCTGGTTTGTCGGTTGGTGCCGGGTAGGTTGCATTTGTTGGTGTGGCTGAGCCTGGTGTTGTTGGCTTGATTGCTGCTGTTGATGTAGCGTGTGCTGGTGGTGCAGCTGTTGGAGCTGTTGTTGTTGCTGCTGAGACTGGGACTGATGGTGGTGTTGCTGCTGCTGCTGTTGATGATGGTGCATCTTCTGCTGCTGCTGCTGCTGTGTTTGAATCTGTTGAGACTGTTTGGGTGGTGGCTGGCAAGGCGGCTGTGAATGAGACCGCTGTGAGTGAGGCTGCGGTGGGAGATGATGAGGTGGTGGTGGGGGAGGTAAAGTACCAGGGAGAAGAGGACCTATCTCCAACCCGTTGAAGATCACCTGACCAGGGTTTGAATATCTAGCTGGCACGGGGTAGGGTGTTGCAACAGCATCTTGGCTATGATCAGTGACGGGGACAGAAGCAGCTGCGGCTGCTGCTGCAGCTGTAGCCGTTGGATTGGTCAGGACATCAAGCTGAATATTTTGATTGGCCAAAAGAGATTGAACTAAGCCAATGCTCTGAGTCGGAGACATGGCTTGAGCTGGGCTGTGGATGGGAGCAATAGGAATGTTGACTGTACAAGGAGGGTTGTCTCCTGTCACTCCAGATGGCCCCATCACTTTAGAAGAGCAGAAAGTAGCCTTAGGTCACAAGTGACTTGAAATTTACTCAAAAACACTGATAACCGTTCGACTTATTACCTGGTAAGTCATCCTCATCCTCACTGAACACATTGGGATTGAACACAGGCAGGCTCATAAAGTCATGAGATATCTTTCGCACCTCTGGAAGGTAGATTGTCATCTGTCTTGGTTGCAAATGAAGCAAACTGGTCTTATAGATTACTGAAGCAGAGAAATAACAAAAGAAAAGAAAAACACATTAGTTGTTTAGTTAGACAAAATGATATAGAAATGTGGGGGGAAATTTACCTGCACCAAGATTGGTGGGGAGGAAAGAAGCAAGTCCAACAATTTTAAACTTTGTTCCCCAAATGTTAGATGTGACTTGTGCAAGGTAGTTGTGCTGCAAAACAGAGAAAGTGGAACACAAAGAAACAAGAAGAGTTGGCATCAAACTGCAGCTGCAACAAACCATTTAACAAAGAGAAAATAATAACACTATAAAACATATCAAATTTATTTTTGTAGTTTATTTTCAGTTTGACATTGTGTTGTAATATTACCGGGGGACTTTGATCGACAAAAGTTATTGCAGATACTGCAGTATTAATAAGCATGAAGATGCAGTGATGAAAATACTGCAACTATGTTGTACGCTACTGTGCTGCATGCAAGGCAGGTTTATTTGTATAGCACATTTCATGTACACGACAATTCAAGGTGTTGTACAAACATTAGAAACAGTACAAACATTAGAAACATTACAGCAGTGTGCAGAAAGCATTAAGAAAAATAAAAAACCAATATATATTCACAAAATAAACAACAAAAAGAAAGAAACCCTCATAAAAGGCTGAAAATAGAAAAGTTTTTAACCCTGATTTAAAACTACTGAGAGTCTCAGCAGACCTGCAGGTTTC
>JAOXYM010000021.1:18877481-18890879 GCA_028567055.1 Leptatherina wallacei
ATGAGCAGATGAACACACACCACAATTTATGGTCTCCTTAGTTTATAATACATAACATTATGAAACCATTGCAGTTGTTCTAGCAGGTAAATGAAACATTCCACAACTTTTCCAATCTTTTAATGCCCTTAGTCATCTTTTATCAAAATTTTTCAAAGGCAGCAAATTCGAAATGGTTATATATCTTTTTTTTTTTAAAGGACAAATATTTTGATTATAATAGTCTGTAGTGAGCTATTTTCAATCAGTGCTAGAGTTTAGATCATTTTCATGCATGCATTCGCATTAAGTCCTTTTACACAGCATCCCAACATTTTTCAAAAAGTCATTCATAATTGTATATTTTGGGTGCTGGATAAAGAAACAAGACTTTAACAGAAGGGGTTTTGAGACAATGTCATTGTTATTTTGAAACATTTTTCAACAAGAAAGCAACTTAGTGATTAATCAAGATGCAATTGCACTGATTATGAAAACTGCAACCATCATTCATATCGCATGGATAAAGCTGAGCTATCGCTTCATGTTTGTGCTTAAAGCTGGAACATTTCAAAAAGCATCTGCTCACTCAAAATGCAGAGGCTGATCTTTGCGAAGCCGGAAAGTCCTCTGTAATCCCACAAGTTTGTTTCAGTCCTTGTACTCACGGCGAAAGATTCATGTGCAAGTCTCCTCAAAGGCATGGATGACACTGTCATATGCAGGAGGTGGAGTCTGTGATGGAAGGAATCCTTTGAGCCCGTTGTTGCCCAACCAGAAGGAATGTCTCTTGTTCGGTACAAGGGATTCTGAATCAGATGTGCTTGAAGCAACAGTGTCTTCCGACATGGTTATCTGGGTGTCATCTCCCATATCCAGTTCAGATCTGCTCTTCTTTGGCAATGGGCGAAAGGTGGATGTCTCTGCGCTGGGTTTACTCCCCAGTGGACCCACTGGTTCCAGGGAGGGCTGTCTGTATACACTCAGAAAAGTACTTCGGTAAAGGCCCAGCTGGCTGCTCATGGGGTCACGTGTTTGTGAACTGCCAGGTTTCTTTCTGGAGCGCCTGGTGATCCTGGCTGTTGCCCGGCGCCTGGATGCCCAGGTTAACAGAATGTAGATCAAAGCACCCAGCAGCAGACCCACAAGCACAGATAAACAGAAGGCTAGAATCATGTCACCTGGAAAAAGTAAAATCAATGTGGAGTCTCAGAGAGGGAAGTACAAATAGATCAAATGGAAATGCTTAGTAGAATGGGAGGAGAAATGTATTGTGCTGCTTATGAAAATGGAGATATCGTTGACCAGAATTTGTTTTAATCTGCATTTCAAGGTAGAAATGAACTTTTGGTTGGATAGGCAAGAAAGATAAACATGGCTAATGGCAGATTTATTTAAAGAAAACAAACAGCTCTGCTGTATTGATTTATTATTTGCTGCAAACTGCTATACTGTGTTGAATGTTACATAAAGTCTTACATCACACCTGGTGTGTGGGTTGAACCACTGTGTTGAAGAACAAATTGACTGTGGTATCAATGCAAGACACAAACATAAAACAAGTTTCCTGGCTTCTCAGGAAGAGAGGCTCAGAGGAAGTTTATTGTATTCTGCAGCACTTTTCCACTGCAAGGAAGCTCATAATGGAAACAAGACAGCTGAATGGTACCAACCTGAGTCTAATGAAAGCTATTGCCAAATATAAGAATGTTAAGTTTTGATGTGATTAAAGATTTTTCTTGAAATTGGTTTTTGATGTAAATGAACTGTTTACATCCAGCAGACTGCAAGGAAACATGACAAACATAGATATAATATGCAGCAAAAATGAGTTTTGTTCTTGTACCATTCACTCTTTCAGTCATATTTGATGGGCTGTTTCCCATATTGAAGTCTGAAAATGTGTTTTTGTTGTCCCAAGTAATTTGATTTTAAAATATTTCTTTCTTTCTTTATGTAAAGCTATATTTGGTGAATCATAAAAATAACTGTAATACATTTGACAATACTTCACAGTAGTACCTAATAAGAAGGCTTCAGCAAGATATTTGCAATAAACAAATGAAAATGCACTTACCAAGATTAAATGAATTCAATATTTCCAAAATGGGATGTGTTTCATTTTGTGCCATTTTCCCACCATGAGCTGGTGTTGGGTTCCACACTGGCTCATACAGACGTACACACACTGAGCTTTTTCCAAGACAGGCTTTCTGCTTTTCTATCCCTACAATGTTTGCTATGGCGGAAAACTTGCTGTCATGCTTCCTTCCCCTTCTGGCTTTAAAATTAGCAAATGCACTGCTTATCTGTGTGGGACATAGCACTGGGAAATAGGGCTGTTTCCTTTTGCATCATTTCCGTACGATCAATACCATTTAACAAAGGGCCTATGGCAATATTTTCAGAAACCAGGACATGTTATATGTGTCTTTATAAGACAAAATTCTGAGTTCATAACACAGAATGCCCACGTTCTAAGTGGTATTTTTGCTAAACTATACACCCATTAAAAGAACAGCCTTCATTCTGATGTAAAAGTCTCGGAAAGTTTTCAAGCGTCAACATTCTGAATAAGCAAAACCACAAAACTCTGACTATCCAATCAAGAGTCTGCAGGGTATCAAGCTCTGAGTCTCCGTGGGGATTTCCTTCAATTGTTGCTATGTTCCCACTTCACTTCTGTTCTCAGGCTAGCAAAACCACAAATCAACTCTCCATTGCTCAACGGCTGATAAGATATAAAGCTATTCTCTTTCATTAATAGTGCTTATTTGCATGTTTTATATTTTCCAATAAAGCAGGGCCTCAATCGAAGTACACAAGCTTTTGGTTAAGGAGGTTTAAAAATAACTTTTGATGTTAAGACAGTCATGTCACAGATAAATCCAGCAGGTGGTGATAAAGTATATAAAATAAAATGGATATTCTAAAACCCTCAGAGCCTTCGTGACCTTCTCCAAATGATCTTTAGGGCCTCCAGAAGAATAAGGCAGGACTAGCTGTATAATATGAATTCACACATAGACTTAGAAGCTGTTTAAGTGTCCTATCTGACAATTTCAAAGTGACACTAGTGAAATGATGTGTAACAAATCCGCTTTATAATTTTGAAACATTATTCAGGACTTTGTCTGAATCTTGACACACATAATTCTAAAATCTTGAAACAATAATAATAATAAGATTAATGTTATTTCAATGAGGAAAATAGTGGTCATGGTTAGGCTCAGTTCAAGTCTCTATGAAATGAATACAAATCAATATGATGCAATCAATTTGGCCTGAAATATAATCAGATTGAAATGTAGATTAAGAAAAGCCAGCTAAACATTAATTCATTTATCATTGAGGGAATTTATTCAATGTCATCAAATAATTACGATTATTGATTAAGATAAAAAAAAGATAGCATATTCTTCCATGTGGATGTATTGCATTTTATGTGTATGATATACGTTTTGTACATCAATTGAAAATAAAAGACAATAAGTATTACCTCTTTATAAATATTCCTACCCTTCTCTCTATATGTAGTTAAAGTTTCTCAAACATGAAGGTCCAGATTTTTCTGCATTCTTCTTTCCTGCAACCCTGACTACTCTCCATCCCAATCATGTTTAACCAGTGATATTAATGCGGTGATACTTAGTTAATTGGTTGGGAATGGTTTCTGATCTATAAGAAAAGGTGGTTTTGCTTCTCATTCATTTGGTTTCTCCTTGTTAGTGCAGTGGTTTCCATCTCCACAAAGGGGAACTGGGTCTCATTCATTGTGATGGTTCATTCAGGTTGTCTGAGAGACCAAGGTCAATCCTTCCTGACTATTCAGTTTGGCTATAGGACAGTCAGGACCTTCAAACTTTTAACTAGCTTGGAATGATTGAGGCCACTGTGCTTTTGGGCATATTGTATACCATTAATGGTTTGACATTTTGTACAGAGAGACATGCCTTCTTCATTAAGGCTTGAGAATTCAATTAGGAACAAAGCACTCCAGTCAAATAGCTGAAGGATCCCAAAAACCACTGATAGAGGTCAGATGAATTGGAGCAGAAATTAGGGTAATATTGGAATACTTCACTCGTCTTCTCTCCCCCTCCAAAAGCCCCAGTTTGCTATTTTGATAAAATATGCATCTAATTCAAACAACCTAAATAAATGAATGAATTAATGTTGGTCACAATAAAAGAAACTGAATACATTTGTAAACAGTCCATGGTATGAAACAACAATAGGCTACATGGAAAACCTGAAAAGTAATTGAAAACTCTCCACAGACAATCATCTCCCTTAAGCATCCATCATTATCATGGAGTAATGAGGGAGATGGCGGGATTCCTGTCTGCTCAGGCAAAGAATGAAGTCTTTTGTCCGCATACATTTCAGAGAACAGGAACTAGACCACACGTTTCCGACCGCTCCTCCTGTCGGCAGCGTGCCACTGCTATGCCTCTTGCGGTGAGAAAACTTCTCGGCCGCTGTTGCACGCCATGTTTCGTTTTTAGTGTTACCATTGGCAACAAGGCAACACACGCTTAGACACTTCCTCTGTGAAGTTGTCATGCTCTGCATCTCGCAAAGTGGTAAGATGAAATTCCAACATACAGCTATAGATTTAATTGATTGTGTATTCATTTACGCGTTGCATGTTAAGATTCAGTGATAGCACAAGCGTTAATCTTTAGGTTGTGCGTGTCAATGGATGCTTTTATGCTAGTTTTTTTTTGTATGCGTGGTTTTTTAACTTCCTCTCGTTTTTAGTGACACCACACCACCATTCAAATAACTTTACAGTTGTTCAGCTATGTTTGCGTAATGGTACTGAGTGTAAAATAATTCAACAATGTTATAATAAGCAGAAAATTAACAGTTGATAGTAAATTTCCATTAAGCTAACTTTTACGCCCACATTCATGCAGATGCTCGAGCAGATAACACGAAAATTTTACTTCCTTTTTGATGAGCCTTCAAGTAAGGACTATGCATGTAATTATTCACTGCCCATACTATTGGTTTAAACAGTGTATACCCTGCTAATATGCGCATTTATCTATCAGATTGGTTATCTTATAGCTTTATGTCTATATTTATATGTGAGACTTCCTGTCAGTCAGTTTCTAGTCCGCAGGAAATTCAGTCAAAAACCATAAATGACAGCATACTGATTCTGTAAAATGTGCACGACTTGTTACTTTATTGTAACATTATTAACCAAAACACATTATTTAATAAGCATGTAAAGTCTATATTTGCCTATTATCATTTTCTTATTCATTAGTATAAGTAGTATTTGGTTGACTGCTATGTACAGGTGTCAGTAATTGCATCAATTCTGACTTCTTCAGTCTATGAGTCATTTAATCATCTACACCTGGATTTTCTCTGATCTGATTGCCCTGGATTTATCGACGGGGAATTGAATAAAATAGCAGAAAATATAACCAGATTTATAATCTACAAACACATTATTTATGGTTAAAATGATAAGGTTTTTGTTGACATTGTGCCAAGTCCAAGAGTAATTCCAAAAGTTCTTTTTTCTCTAAATCTATCACTTGGCTTGGATAATTGTGGTAGAAGAATTTAACCCTGAAAGTTAGCTTTAACAATGAATAAATAAATGAATAAACTGTTAAACAAAACTAGTTTAAAAAAATAGCAAGGGCAAAAAAGTGTAGCATCCACTGACACCCTCTTTCTCTTTTGCTGCATATGAATGGAAGAATTGCCTCTATTGGACAGTAAACCTGCTTGTACCTGCATGAAACCTGAGATTCAATTGGACCTAGTCTTGCAGTGAAACGAGAAAGAGGCAGAGAGAGGGAGTGGCAGAGGGGATGTCCCGTTCGGGACAGTTGTGAAGGCTTTCCAGCTGCCGGCATCAGTGAACCCACCTTGTGATACAGCTGCAACAAGGCAACATGGCTTCTCCAAGACTCTTTGGTCGAACGTCTGTGGACATAGCTAATGTGATGCAGAAACTACAGGGTGAGTGTCCTTCTTTTCTTTTGTTGGCCTACAAGTAAACCATCCTCTCCTCCTGTGCTGCTGCATAGTAACATTGTGCTGATTCAATGCCTGGCTGCACGCCCACCTGAACTTTGCCAACATTTGCAAGGCAGGATGCTTTTCACACACATGCATACAGTACATAGACACAAGCTGACACACAGAGTCTGACACTACACTCTCTTTCAGCTGATGAATACTTGTAATAAAAAGCAGATCTACATTGCGTAATTAAGGGCTGTTCTCAAACACTTTTAGTAATAAGAGGCGTAATAGAATCACATGTTTAGGTAATTTGATTTCATGTGAGCAGCCTGTGTCTATTTTGTCACCAGGTGTAATTTCTTTCTAAGATAACACATAATCCTATTTCCCATAATAAGAACATTTTTGCTCTTTCCTGTAATATCTTGTGACCAAACTACAAAAAGACATACTCAATTGTCTGGTGGCTAGACTGGATTACTGAGATGTAATTTAGAGAAACAATCGATTTATTCAGTGAATATTGTGAAACTCCTGATTTCAGCACATGATTCAAAAGTAGATTTTTTTTAAAGCAAAAGGCATGCACTTTCACATAATGAAGTATTTATATTTAGAACTTTAAATTAATTTACTCTCTGAGTTGACCAGTAAGCATGAGGCACATTTAATCTGCACTGAATCTTGACACAAGATACAGAGTCACATAAACTGTGGCCTCATGAATGCACAGACAATTCACAGAACAAGACTTAAACCTGACACCATTTGTGCCCTTGGCAAGGGAAACGATCGATAGCAGGAGTCTCGTTTTGTTGGTGTCCCCCATTTAATACAAGGGCATTAGGCCACAACCATCACCACACAATGCTTGTTAATTCTGGCATCCTCTGATCAATTAAATGTATTTTTAGATGTTAAGATTACCTGGAAAATTAACACTTGGTGGTATGTAACCATAGCTACTGTTGTGAAACATTTGTCTGTGGTTTTACCAGCTCTGCCCATATCCTGCTGAAGAGATAATTTTTCCTGTGCATGTATAGATCATTTCATTGCGTGCAGTGAAGTTGAAAAATGTCGGTGTTTAACATTTTAAAAACCTCATATTGGCTCAGATTTTCCCTGAAATCAAATCCTATATAAGCTCACTCACAAGTGATTTAACCCTTTAAAGCCCAACCTAGGAAAAACTGACGGAAAAAGTCACATTTTTTAAATCTGAAGTCTTTATTTGGTCCTTTAAACAAAATGTGGGAAAAAAATTAATAATTTTATGGGGGACTATATCTACCATTTATTACCATATGACATGTCAAAATTATTGTAGTGCAGTCTTATGCTTCATGGTATCCATTCGGGGGAAGAAGAAAAGTATCATATTGCATACTGCAGGGTTTTGAGCAAAGTTTTTACCATAAAGTGATGCAAAATGTCTCAGAAACTCATGTATCAAATATGATACGTTTGGCTTTATAGGGTTAATACTTGTTTTCTCTTATTAATGAATAGGGATAACCAAGTATCTTTTTTTCCCATGAAAAGTGGAGAAATGGTACAGCTTACTTTGCAAAGTGTCACTGTTGTGTTTAATGTCAGGAAGTCACATTTGTTTTTAGGTCACATCTGGAGAACATTATTGTTACAGTGGATTTAGGTGGTTTGTTGGTGACAAGCTGTAAGGTAGTTTGGGCTTTTTCGCTGGTAATGAAATGCAGCTTCCTGTCATTAAAGGCATCCTGTAGAGAGGGTTACTCTGGATACACTTTGACTTAAGCAATGGTCTATCTTGGGGGATGAATTGTCAACAGATTAACAGGAACATTTCCAATGTTATAATTACACAATATTTAGAAGTGTACACTATGTTCAAGTAGATTTGTGAAGAGGCCTCTGAAAATTAAACACATGCTTCCTTATTTAAAGTGTATTTCCACTTGTTTCTGCCATTACACTCAGCAGTATTTGTTGTGTTTCAGTGTAGCAATACTTTGCAGTGTCAATACCCTCAGGGTGCAATGTCTGTCTGTTGCCTGGTAGAGTGCTTGATACAGGCATTTCCCTTTTCTTATGAGCTTACTGGGTTTTTGTAGGTTTCACTTTATTTGGGATTATATGAAACAGGATATGGTGAAACACAACTGCTGAAGGGTTTGTAGAGAAGTTTTGTCCTCCAGCAAATAAATGCTGTTTTGACTTCTTCTTTATTTTCTCATTTCCAATTGTTTTAGGCTTTTTGTATCCTGTGATACAATACATAGTGTCACTGAAGTTGAAAAGTTATTTAGGTGTTTTAACATTTTTAAATTCTCATATTGGCTCAGACATTCCCTGACAAAAGGCTTATTTACGTTTGCTCACAAAGGAATTCTTACTTTTTGTTCCCTCTTGTTAACAAACAGGCATAAACAAGTCCCCCCCCCCCATAGCTTTTATTTTGCAAAGTCGCTTTTTTGTTTAATGTCAGGAAATGGAATCAATGTCTAAAAGGGAAATTAACTCAAACTGCAACATAAGATTCTTTGACTAAATTAACCAAGTTAATCAATTAAGAGTGTATAAATTAGCTAATAAAATTCTGATATTTGAATAATTGAAACATGTGAATGTCTTGATATTATTGTCAGTCCATCTATCAATGGACCTTCCTAAAATGTGGCTGTAATATTCTGTAAATCAACATATATATTTGCTTGATCACTAAAAATCATTCCTTTTGGTAAACACCTCTTGGAGCAAGACATTTTGTTGTTAAACGGTCTTGGGTAAAAACACTGAAAGTCACTAGAACAGAACACACATTTTAAACTTTAAAGCACTTAAAAGGAATCATGCATTTTGTCACCAGCAAAGCATAAAAAAACCCTCAGCTTTTACCCTGCACTGTCTAACTTCTGCTGGAAACAAAAAGCTACCACTTATATAACTTTATGTTAGACTGTTTGAAATGCTAATCATTGCTGAAACCTGTTGATCAAAAGAACTTACAGCTTTTATGTGATCCCATCTTCATTTGTTGTTGCTATTCTTGAATATTAGTGGCAGTGTTGTTCATGTCAGACTTCTCCTCAACTGGCTTAAGTCCTGAAATAAATAATTTCTTGGTTTGCTTGATTGCTGCTGGCCTGTGAGAGCTAAACTATAGCTGCTCTTGACTAAATGGAAAAAACAGAGTGAGTGGGCTTTTACAGCGCTCCCAGGTGACCATCCCAAGCCAATGAAGCCATGCAGCTACTGTATAGTACTGCCTAAAGTATCATCCGTCCTAAGATCACCTTAAGTACATCATTACTTATGTGAACTGCAGATGCTTTAGTGGTTTAATGTGCTGCATGGTGTTTGTTGCTGGGGTTACCTCCTTCTAATTGCCACTCAGCTACTAATATGATCAGGCTTAATTAAATTAGTTGACTGAATCGTAATGATTCGGTAATGGTGAGGTGCTTTTCATAAGGATACCTCTCATGTCAAAGTAAGCACATCCGGTTTGTATATTCTGACCTTCATGTACATGTTGTTACACAAAATGAACCCTCGAACTGAGTTCAGGACTTTGGACAGCTCCTTGATATCAAGCTGAGGATTATGTAGTCGGAATATCGGAAGAACTTCCAAGTTATCTTTATTAGAAAATTACATTTCTATTGTACTTAATATTTTTTAATTATGTATATGCCTATTTGAATATTATGAGGTTTTCATAGTTAGACCCAAATTCTCCAAGTCCATCTCATAGTATGTGGGACACTTAATATGCACATGACCCTTGCAACGGCACAGAGTTGTTTCATATTGACGCTTTTATTTGAGCAAAAGTTCCTAAACAAGGACCTAAAAAGTAGAAAAAAAGTTTCATTTTGAGTATTCAAGTGTCTTTTGTAATGGTCAGATAAGTCCATGGGCCAGCGGAGCGGAGGATTTTTCCTGGGTTAAACTTAACTGGAGTTGGGAGTTTAGAGGAGGGATATTAAAGTAAAATATTTTGTGATAAAGACAGAGGTTGATTTTGCAAACATTTTTACATATTGTTATTCCTGTAGTATTTTCTAAAGACCATGAAATAGGTTCCTTTTTGTTTTCAGGTTTCCCACTGCCTAATTTCTTTCTTTGTAATCCAGTTCAAAATGAGGGTAGTCTGCAAGTTCAGTCCTTGAAAGGTTTTAAATGATTCTTGCTCTTACAAACCTGATTCAAATTAAATGGATCCAACAGCTTATCAAGTTGTGCTAAGAGACTCATTCATTTGAATCGGGTGTGTTGAAAGAGGGAAACATCTAAAACTTGCAGAAATGTGGCTCTCGAGGCCTGAACTTGTGGTCTATGTTGGCATTTTGAATGACTGACGATTAGATTAGATTAGATTAGATTAGATTAGATTAGATTAGATTAGATTAGATTAGATTAGATTAAATTGTTGTTAATGTAGATTTTTCTGTGTAGAAATGAAAACTATAAAATATGTGCTGATCAGACTTAACATTAAAGTCATCTGTCTATGATTAATCATACTTCTATTGACCTGTTGAGAACATAAACAAGGCATGTTTGGGGTTGTCACTCAACCTCTGCTAAAGACTACTCTGTGTCTGACCTTTATCTTTGTCCTGGTGTGGAAAGGACTGAAGCGATAACAAATAAAAAACTGCTTTAGGATAGTTTCTTTTTAACTTTAGGGCCATTTCAAAGCTCCATTTTCTATGAAAGGTTATAAGAAAAAGTAGTGTATAACCAGTTAGTCATGACGTGGCTTAAATGGGATTTTTGACAAGTTCTTTTGTCGTTTCAAACTGCCCCGTTGTTTACTATTGATTCTTGAGATTCTGTGTCGCTATCAGACATATCTGCTGTTCCCTTCAATATGGTAGATCACGGTATTCTATCGTGGCGACTTGTGAATTAGCATTAAAGCTTAATTGGTTCCATTTTTATCTGTTAGATAAAAGCTTCTCTGTCCATTTAGACCGATGTTCTTCAACTGTATCCCCACTTAGTTATAGGTTCCTCCAGACCCCATAGTAGGTTCCTTTCTCTTCTCGTCATGCATGCCTGCATTGGGATCAGTTTTTAAAAAGCATAGCATCTCCTCTTATTGTTGTATCTATTTGCCTGTACAAACTAACTGCTGTGTAATAGATGGAAATGAACTGCGTCACCCTAAACAAAAATTAAACAGTAATTATTCTGTTCGGACAATCCAGCTTTTTAAATTACTACGAAAGTAACTATTGGCATTTAAGATTCTTATCTCACTAAGTTGTTTTTATTGTTGCACTTTTCCAAGAAATGTTTGCAAGATTTTTGACTGGTCCTTTGAATTTGATCAACAGATGAGCTCAGTTGTCAAAATTATCTCTTATTCAATTAACTCTCCTCAGTATGGTTAAGTCCTCCTTCCCTCCAGGCTGACTTTGAGAGAGTAATTCATGCATTCAGTAAGTACCTCACAATTAGATTATTGTAATTCTTTACATTTGTCCGGAGCAGTTGTCACTTCATTGCCTGGAGGCTATCCAAAATGTAGCAGCTTGTCTGATAAGAAAGAAAAAGCAAGAGCAGATCACACTTGTACTAGAGTCTCTATACTGGTTTTAAGTTCATTTCAGGTTCCAGATGAAAATTTTATTACCCATTACCCAAGAGTCTTGATGGCATGATGCCACCCTACCTTTCTGAACTTTTACAGCCTCGTGCTACAGTCAGAGTACTGAGGTCTACAAACCAGTGACTCTAAAACATTCAAAAATCAAGCCTAATACACAGAGGTGACAGAGCCTTTTCAGTGGCAGCCCTAATATATGGAATAGTGTACATAGTCCAAATATTTATAACCGTGCAAACTGAGTGCATCAAATTATGCAAGAACTTGGACCAATCTTCCTTTGGAAACACAACATACAAGACAAAGATTACGAGCAGAAGAACAATATGGACCCTTTTTTTAATGATAGAAATGTAGCAGGAAAATTATTATGCTTTTAAAATGCACTGTAGAACAAATGCCCACGCATGTGCATCTGGAGTGCAGCTGACCCAAGAGGACTGCATGCAATCCTACTCATACTTCCCTTTCGTTCAGCTATTCTTGCAATTCGTACTACTTGGTCATACTGCTGTGCAGTTCGAAGGCATAGAAACCATGTTCCTTGCTTAAGTGTTATAAATAATTAAGATTGTTCAATGCTTCCTTTTTCTTATACTGCTCACCTGTGCTTATTCCTTTTTGTGTTAAAAGCTAAAGTGATTGTTCTTTATCTAATTTTAGCGAGCTTCAAACTAATCAGCTTTAAACCGGTCAATGACTTGCATCATCACTGAGGCTTTTTGAAGGACCTCAAGCAAGCCTGAATGCATTGGTTGAATACTCAATATGTAGGATGTGAGCAACATTGACTTGATATGTAAGCAGAATGAATCCCAAGCTTTCTCTCCAACGCATTTCATGGTATCAGAGTGGTCAGTGTAATAATAAAACTCCCCCATTATTTCGCTTAATTTTGCAGTGGACCAGCATGGATTTATCATTTAGATCTATGTTAAGGGCAAATAAATGGCTTAAGGTTAAACATGTGAAAATACATCAATTACAGTTAATTATAAGATTAAAATTATGGTTATTTCTCTAAATTAAATCACAAATGACCAATTTTCTAGGGGGCTTAGCTAGATAAATTTAAGTATTTTTGATATATATATATTTCTTACGTTTTCTTAACATAATTGTATGCTAAGCAAATCCATGGTTTTCTTTGCTTTTTTTTTTAAAGAGAAAACATTTTCAACCAAACAGCTTTTCCAGGCCAGTTTCACCAGCAGTCTATAGAGCAGTAATAATAGAATGACAACCTCAGGCCTATTTTTAGCATATCAGAGAGGCTTTCAGTGTGCCGGTGGTCTTGAAAGAATAAAAGGATATTTCTGCAAGAGATGATAAGGCATCAAGTACTTAACTTGCCATTGAACGGGAGGGTAATAATTCAGCAGAACAGCAGACTGGTCAGAACTGGGGCACTATTGCTGGGTGTTAACTGACAAATGTGGATCTGTCTTTGAGCTTTTACATGATCCTCTGTTTACAAGGGAATCCCAGTGTGGGTGTGTCTCCTTTGTCGTCACGGTTGCATTGACACTAAGGGAGCAGGTGGTGGACGTCATTCACCAGCCTCAGAATTAATTATTAAAATTACTTGCACCAGGGGGCCATTTGTGTTGCAGTCTTTGAATTTTGGTCTGGTCAGTTTAATCAATACAACTGTTGAGACTTAATTTATTATCCTCCACCCCACATCCAAAAAAGATGTGTTTTTGAGTTGATATTTTTCTGTTTTATCTTGGATATGATCATGTCATCAAATGTGTCTGTCTCATAGAGGATTAGACAAATCTTATTGCAAACACAGGCCAACCACACCCCCCCCCCCCCCC
>JAOXYM010000021.1:18890979-18908471 GCA_028567055.1 Leptatherina wallacei
ACACACACACACACACACACACACACACACACACACACACACACACACACACACACACAAACCAAGCTTAAATCAGGATAATGCAGCCGAGGCTGTGACATCACCATCTCTCACATGCTGATTGGTTGAGCCACGCTCCTAGCTGAGCTCTCTCCAGCCTCAGATGGTACAATGAAACAGCGAGGCAGTGCAGTGAGGGCTGTGCTCATCCTCACAGGCATGGCTCCTCTGGATTGGAAAAACACAGGAAGAAGGAAGAGCAGGATTGTAAATCACTCTCCCTGTTAGAGTTTTCTGCATTGCCCTCTGTGTGCGTGTGAGTGTGTGTGTGTGTGTGTGTGTGTGTGTGTGCGTGTGTGTGTCTGTCACTGTGAGAGGGTCAGGGAGGAGGGGACATTTTCATCACAGCCTCCAGCAGCTCTTTTGCTTTCACCGGGGAAACCAGGCAGCCAGATCTGTTTTGTTTCCTGCTGGAAAAAGGACAGCTGTGTGCTTCTGTGTCAGTTTTTCCACAGTGGATCTAATTTTCAATCAAACACATATATGTACCGTGGAACTCATGAAACGCAAAGGACGAGAGCTGGAGAGTGGGGAGTAGAATGGCTCATTATAAGGATGTATCTGTCAGGAAGACTTCTTTAAACCTGGTGACTGGATTTTTTCAGTATCTGCGTGGTAAGTAGGACAACAGCACCCTTGATCTCTCATCTGTGCTGCTAATATGGGATATAGCATATGCTAACGGTTAGTAGGTGAATCCCTGCTCTGTGAGTAGTTATGATTCTGCACAAACATAATTGTATGTGTGTGTTTGTGTGTTTGCTCATACATGTGTGCATCTGTATGTACATACTATGCTTCAGTGGGCATACCCTGTACATTGGTGATGAAGCAATTGCCTGTGCGTTAATGATGTCTTTGCTCCTTGTATAGTGTTAGCATTACTGCCTTAAACACGTGACTGCTGTCTATATTTCTGAGGACAGATGTTTGAAAATGGCTACTCTGTAGCTAGTGTGCAGCACTAGCCAACCGGCATGCATGACAGGGTGTTAGAAATCAGTGTTCAACATCACAACATCGCTAGAAAAGCAAAGAAATCCGTTGCTTTGTTATACATGCTGCATAATGCATGAGGCATTGTGGATGGATGTATTAATAGACGACAGAGAGGCTGGGGGTGACCTAAACAATCACGCATGTCATTATTAAGCACAGAGGGGGTTTGTGAGATGTGTTGGCAGAAATCTTCTCACTACTCATTCTCTAATCTCCTTGTATTACCTTTTTTTGAGATCACTTATAAGGAATGCTTATCATACTAGGACTGGCAAGCCTATGCTAGTCATCCTAAATGTATCCATCTCTTTAGTCATATATTTCAACAAGTATGGTGCAGGGCTGCTGCAATGCTACTCGACAGCAGTAAGCATGCAATAAGAATATATTCTGTGATTTTGGATAAAGTAATTATCTAGACAGGGAAGTTTTACAAAGGTTGTAACTGAAAAAAAAACATAGTTTGCATTTTGCTGCATGTTCTCTATATAAATCCCCAGTCCCTCTAAGTCCCAGGCTTCACAGTCAACATTAGAGCATTTTATGTGTCTATTATTTACTCACACATGCTTTGTGTTTTTAATTTGCAGATGAACAAGAAGCAGTGCAGAAGAGAACATTCACAAAATGGATTAATTCTCATCTAGCCAAGGTAAGTGAGAATTGTCATCCGTCCTTGGTAATTACTTCCCAGGACTTAGAGATTGCAGAATTTATCAGTTCAGCAGGACCACCTTAAAGAAATATTCAAATGATTACATCTTAAGTAAGTTGGAAGCTGTGCTTTGTCCATCATGTATTGTGTTATCCAAGAGCCTCGTGATGTTTAACTCCTTGTCACATTCATCAAACTTCTCTTTGGCCAGTGATCTTTCAGGCTACTGACCTGTCACGCCTGTAGAGGGAACTGGCAACAAGGGATTTTCCTGCAACAGTAATGGCTTCTTATAAAACTGAGCAAGATAACTGGATTTATCCAGTTAACTGTAAATAATGACATGATTTACTCCTGATTCTTCAGCCTTCAAAATCAAATCATGTCTAATGGAACACAGCTTGTTTGTCATAAAAGTTTGCTGCATCTAATGGTGCTGAAGGAGCATTCTTCCCGTACAATACTCCTGCAGTGCGTCTGGCTTACTTACTTTTCTGTGGCAAGATATATTCATAATAATTAAGAGACTAAGGAAATGGCAGACATGACAAAGCTTAATTGTTCAGTTCAGAGTCTCACTTTGGGGGGTTTAAACTTGGACGTGCTTGTATAGTTGGCTGTGTTTGTGAAGCCATATGGGCTGTTTAAAAGAAGTATGCAGTCGGTTGTTGTATATATATTTGTTGTTTCTTTAATATTTGTTTATCTGTGCTGTGTATTAGTAGGTAGATGTATGCATTAGTGTTTAGGTATTTGTGCACCATATTTGTGTGTTGAAATATGTGTATCCATGGACAGGATTGGCAGGGAAAGTAATGCAGTGTGCAGATGGAGAGCAACAGGGCGAGGACAGTTTCCTGCAGGCAGTCGTCTGCTTCAGAATTTCTAAATTACAGGGCACTGCGTGCACAACAATAACACATGATCACATGCTGTTTTACATGTCATTTACATGACATTTAAACAATAGAAACTGTATTAGATTTTTTGCATAAATGCACCGCAGTCGACCTCAAAGATACAAATAATCAGAAATACTCTTAGAATTGTGGAAAATTCAGAATGATTAGCTGGTGATCTTAACAGAACTGTAATCAGAGTTGACACAGCAGAGTGCGCAACTCTGACAGTGTTTAAGTCTCAGATCTGTCAACGAGATTTGGATTAGAGGAGTCTTTGTTGAGCCCGATCTGCCCACAGTAGTTCAAAGCTTGGCCTCTAAAACTTTGGAAGAATCTAAGTTATGTGGTGGGCCCATGTTGGGACGCTCTGTTGGTCTATTCTTCATTATTCATGCATTGCGCACAAGCTCACTCACTGTGCATACCAATAGGGCTAATGTAGCATAAGCCACATCATGAAAGCAATTTTACATGGTCACATTTATACTGCAGACAGCTCATAAATAACCAACTTATTCAACAAGATAGTTTGCTTTTGTCAATTGTCTGTTTATTCATAAGTATTAAATATTGTTTTTAACTTCTTTTTTACGAGTGAAAGTGCACATTATCTATGCTGAAACTTCCTGCAGCTGTCACACCTTCCTGTCAGCCTTTGTGTCCATTTCCTCTGATATTCTTTTAGCCAGCACCTTTCCAGTGAATTTCACAGTTTCTCGTCTGATAATAGTTGTCATGTGACCGAGTAAATTAAATTTCCAGGGTGGGCCTAATTTGTAACGGACAAAGGCTTTTTTTGTTCACACATTAGTATTTGAGAAGATTTCTCTCTAGTCGTACTTCCAGAAACAGACATTATTAATGTTATGCACAGAGACAGCAGAACTAAACATAAGATATCTTTAGAAAATCATCGTGTCACTAGAAGAAAACATAGCACAGGTACTTGCCACTTCATGCCGTTTTCACCCAAATAGTCAGCCAACTGTAATCCTGTCATGGAATATGTCGAGTTGTGAAATGGCCTGTAAAAGGTGCCAAAAAAAGAATCCCCATGGGGAGCTTTCCTTTTAATTGCAGCTGCTTTGTGCTCAATAGACACACATCTATTTTGTGTAAGACAATACATTATAATGTTGTCATTTATCTTTGAGAGTATGCAGCTCTTTAAATGTGTGTATATGACAACAGGAGGCCGTACCCTGTGAGGGTTAAATGAGTAGCATCGCTTCAGGACTCGGCATCAAGCCCAGGCTGAGAAAAAAGCACCATCTTTTCAGCTGCAGGGAGGCTCTGTGGTTGTTGCTAACAAGCCTGTTTCTAACAAACAGCATTTGGTTTCTCCTCATCCACTAACGTGCTAGGATACCAATATTCTCCCACAGTGTAGAGCTAACAGCATACACGTTATTTCTTATTAGTTTCCAATATTGACGTATTTCTTAATACAACAAATTTTCATCACGTTTGGTCTCTTCATTTCAAACTTTATCTTATCCCCTCCAGTATAAAACACCTCTGGAGGTTAATGACCTTTTCGAGGACATCAAAGATGGGGTGAAGCTCTTGGCTCTGTTGGAGGTCCTGTCTGGCCAAAGACTTGTAAGTAGTGTTTGTTTTTTTGCCAAAGAATGTAAGCATAAATTGAATTCACGTGTTGGACTAATTTTCTACATTTAGGATTCTATGATAGGGAATTTGCTCTCTGGATTGGTATGTGTATGTATCTACATTCAAAGAAACAAAAATATCCACTTAAAATATTGAATATGTAACTCCAAGAAAAATTTACCTTCATATTACAGGAAGTCAATATTCCATGTTGTAACAGGAAATTTGAGTTTATTTGTAACAAAGTTTTTGATTTTAATATTTTGCAAATCAGATTTTTTTTATTTGGACAGGCTTGAGCAAGACTGTTAATTAGCCTAATGATGAGGGTGATTCTTTTGAAACTGTTAAAAAGTGTAGAGCTAATGATGGGTATGGATTTCCTCACTGCAGTAAGACTGATTGTGAGAATAGTACTAAATCAGGATGCTCTAAAACATTACTAAAAATGTCTTCCCGTTGTTAGGAAATATCCAGATATGATAAATATGTACAGTCTCTACTATAAAAGCACATATCAAAACTAAGAAAGCCAAGGTCGGAACAACAATGTTAAGTGTTGGATTACAGTTTAGATGTGAGCCTCTCCACTGTGAGAAGCTGTTACCATACCGGTCTCCATGTCTCAGTCTTCCGCCTGGACACTTATGCACACTAACAGACACACATAAATGCACACAAATGCACACAAACTGACCCAGATTCAGAAAAGTATTTAGTAATTAGATGTAATTTAATACAAACCGCCATCTGTAAAGCTGTTGGCAAATGAGACATACACACAGTAACCGCAGTTGACAATCATAGGATTGTAATAAACATCTTTGATTCATGTACGTTTTCATTGTTTATTAATTCTTGCTGACTCAATAATGAGATCAATGATAAAATACTGTTTTATAATTTGAAGTTTTGATATAGACATGGGAAATGCAAGGAGACTATATTTCTGCTCTTACCTGGTTTTACAAAAAAATGCTTTCTGCTCTCTTTATTTGGCAATATCAACATGTTTAGTTTCACAGGACTAATTATGTAATAATTTTCACTAGTTTTACTCGACGACCTAATACAGTTAACAGAAGTAACACTAGCTGTGCAAGTCACATAAAACCACTCACTGTCAGGAATACTGTCAGAATCTCACGGTTCCTCAGTAGATATAATTAAAATTTGAAGACTTTGTAGTGACAAATTTCTCAATGTTCTCAATCTACACAGAGTGGTCCAAGCTAACATACAGTAAGTTCCAGCTACAGTCATAGTCAAGTTAACCATAATTTTTCTAGATGAGTAACTACATAATCTGATACACATTACTGAGAATGTGATTGAGAGTTTTTAAAAAGGAACATTTGTGAGCAGGTGAATACTTATATATTCATATTATCTGTGTAATTTTAAGAGTTAAGTCTGATGACATGCAATCAGAATTTTGCATTTTGAGTCTCGAAGTGAACACTTTGCTGCCTTTGGGCCTCGCAGGACTGCAGTCTGTTGTTATTTACTGAGCTGCATCCACAGTAATCTAGTATTTGCAAAGGGCTGTGATCCTTATGGAATTTTGAACTGTTTCCTTTAATCTTTTTATGTAATTGGTAAAGTTAACCGTCTTGTCACATCTGTTTAGTAGCTTTGCTTTGACAAACGAACTGGATTGAGCACTGGTTTGCTTCCCCCTAGCTGTGCATGCACCTCTGTGATGACATTGCACCAAAAACTAATCGTTTTTGGATTCTGAGCAGTTACCTTAAGTAAATAAGGCCCTTTTAATACAACTAGGCACTTTTTTACTATCATATTGTAGAATTAGTAGCAAACATAAATTTTTTTTAGCTGCATGTTTGGCACAATAGCCAATATAACACATACAAAATCATGCTAAGGTAATGGCTGAATGGAGATATCCTAACTTTTGCACAATAAGATTTGATTGGCAACCCAAATTTTAACTTTGTCCTCTTTTTCTAAGCCCTGTGAGCAAGGCCGTCAGCTGAAGAGGATCCACTGGGTTTCCAACATTGGCACTGCTCTTAAATTCCTCGAAGGCAGAAAGGTAAGCATCGAATAAGCCAATATCAAAATATTGAACATAATGTTTTGGCATTCACATTTCTTTGATGAAATATAACTTGAACCTATCACCAAAAAGAAAACAAAAGAAAAACAGTGCAACAGTGAAATGAATATGCATCTTCCCCACAGCCACTCCGGACCTTTGGCTGTTCCTGAAGTGTAAAAGAAATTCCATCCCTTCTACGGGAAACCTAAAAAATGCCAAGTGGTAGTCTCTTGTCCTTCAATGTTTTTTTTTTCCCTGGTTTTTTTAAATGGCATTTTGGGAACAAGGGCTGGCTTCATTGAAGCTTCAGCCTTTGTACATGGGTCTCCCACTAAACCAACTGAGCTACCTGACACCCCTTTATATTTCTTTTCAATCAACTAAGCATAAACTCCTAAGATGCTGTCATCATTTTACGGAGTCATTTGAGTCTGCAGATTAAGTTGTTTGCAGTGTCTCAAAATGATCCTGATTGCATGAGGTGTTGTTGGAGTGCGATGATATGGGTTTATTAGATATTATGTAATCTTTACTCTTCATTTTTTCTACATATTTCCCACACACAGCCAGAATATTTGATCAAAGTCTCTGAAGAGGTCTCACTTCCATGACAATTTCATATTAGAAGGTTCAACACTGATATAATAACTAAGTTAAACTTTATGAGGTTCAGTAGCATTTATGTGTCACATTTCTTTTGTCCATGATGTAATTCTGTGTGTGGTCTCACTGACTGGGTTCTGACGATTCATGTTTTTCCTCTATGGTTGTTTGAGATTGTTACTTTTCACTTTGCTTTTTTGTGCCAGCTGTGTTTCCTTTCACTTAATTGTGTTGTGGATTTAGATGCTTTTAAAAATGCAAAAAAGTTGGCCTGACATTCAAACATATAGGATGCTGTATTTTAATTCTTTTTTTTAAAGTTGCTCCCACAGTGGCATTCTTTAGGAAGCATGATTTGAAGCTCATCAGAAAACACTGTTAATTGGATAATTGTTAGTGAGCATAAAGTGTCTCTGTGTGTAAAACATGCACTTTGTTCAGAGAGGCAGGAGACAGGACTTCTTGATTACATAACCCGTCTCTAAATCCCTTGGCTCTATGAAGCCTGTGCCCTACTTTCATCTGGGTTCCCCGAGGACTGAGACTTACATTGTTGTGATCTCTCTTCCATCATGTGTGGCTTCAGTCTGTGTATCGAGGATCTCCGGTCAGTCGCCATTAAACGTCCTGTGTGATCATGCTGTATACATTATTTTCATTTGATGCACAATGTATACTATATAATGCTTGGGCACAGACATTCTGTTCATACATTTAGTCGTGACACATTCCTACTGACCTGCTTTTTAATGCATTTTGAGGAGAACACAGGGTACTGATGTGTCTGGCTTGCAATATCTCAGGTGCTTAGAAGTAGAATGTGAACATGGCAAAATGTAGCAGCCCTGCAATGCAATGTTTGCAAATGTTTTGGTGCATCTGCTGTTCCTTCAAAGCTTAATTTAGCACTCTTATTTTTGATTTTTGATTCTGGTTGGCTTTTCACTGTGGCTGCTTCTGCCTTCTATTAATAACAAAACTTGTACTAAGTACATCAAAGACCTTACTTTGATGACTGAGAAAACAAAAGCTTGCAGTGTTTTTTTGGATTGTATGAAACAATATGAGTTTATATGGGTTTATATGGAACTTTGAAACTAGCTGCATGTGAGTTTCTTTTCAGAAAAGTTAATCTCTTGGCTTGTTTTTTCAGATCAAACTTGTTAACATTCATGCAACTGACATCGCAGATGGACGACCATCAATTGTCCTTGGGTTGATATGGACCATTATCCTCTACTTCCAGGTAATAATTTATCTGATGTCCCAAAATCCTGACAGTGTAATCATTCCAAGGTGACTTATTGCCCAAGGAATAAACTCCCCTGACCTTTTTCTTTCAAAAGTTTACAAAATTGTACTATTTATCAAAAGCTTATGTCAGCAAATATGTGGATGACAAAAAACATTCTCATCTTCTCTTTTTTTTTGTTTTCTTCTCTGTGTTTTTACTAGATTGAGGAGTTAACCAGTAACCTGCCAGCCCTCCAGGCACTATCAAACAGCAACTCTTCTGTGGAGAGTGTAGCCAGCTCTGAAACAGGAAGCCCTCCCATGAAGAGGAAGGTGGTTAACAGATTTCAGGGCAATGCCAAGAAGGCTCTGCTCAGATGGGTGCAGTGCACAGCCGCCAAGTATGTCACTCTCAGATAACCCTTTCAAATTACTGTCATGGATAATGTCGTAGATACAATTATTTATGAATGATGAAACCATTTTGGCCTTATTATAACTGATTATTTCCGTTCAGTACAGTTTAATTTGTCATTTACTAAACACTTTGCACTATGCACATGATTCTGCTTGTGTAAAACAGATAGTCATCTCAGTATGTTTTCCAGGTATCATGGAATTGAGGTGAAGGACTTTGGTCCCAGCTGGCGTGATGGTGTTGCATTCCAGACAGTGGTGCACGCCATTAGGCCAGACCTGGTGGACATGGATGTGGTGCGGCGGAGAAGCAACAGGGAGAATTTAGAAGAAGCATTTTCACTTGCAGAAAATGAGTTGGGCATTCCCCGTCTGCTGGATCCAGAAGGTTTCCTACTTCTTCTTCTATGCTGCTTGCGTTAAAGATTTCCAGTATTATTGATTATTCTGACATTATTAAATGTTTGCCAGTGTTTTAGGCATAAGACCAGCAAACAATGTGAATCAATGTTAATTTAATTGGTAAATTGAACCTTTTTACATGAATGTTTTTAAGAAAATCTGTTCTGAAAATACCAACACCATCTTCTACAAGGTTTGAATTCTGCGCTACACTGCAGATGAGACTTTCAGTCTGTGGAAATGAGGCAGTGTGCAGTGACTCTGCAGTCCTGTCTTTACTGGCAGAGTCGTGATGCTTTATTACTAAAAGAGCTGCACAGAAAAATCTCTGCTCTTATAGAAGCTTGACCCTGATTTCTAGAGACATAAGGCCAATGGTGTAGATGAAAGTAGGCATGTATAATTAGCTCTCAGCCTTGGCAGATTTAGCCTCTTGAGGACAAAATATTTTAATATCACTTAATACGTCTTACATACGGTATATCACTCCTGTTTCTACAGAAATTGAGCATGTTTCAAGTTTGATGCTGATTTGGGCAATGTTTGTGTTGCTCTGTAGATGTGGATGTTGACAAGCCAGATGAGAAATCCATCATGACATATGTGGCTCAGTTTCTCAAGCATTATCCAAACCCCCACCACTCTGAGGCTGATGGACAGCAGGATGAGGTATTTTGTTTGGATTTAAGATGCTGTAAAAGTGCATATAAGCCTGTGACTTTTTTTGAAAAAAAAAAGGATTTCATTATTTCTAAATATTGGATTAGAATTAATGGTTTCCTCTGATGTGCTTTCATATTTGATGTTATAAGTTGGTGTCTTCCATATTTTCCAAAAATAACCTAGTTTATCATCAATTGGAGGTAATTATAGCGTGCAGATGTTCGGAGTATATGCTTAATAAAAACTGCTTTACCGCCTGTTAAGCTTAATTGAAGTAGTTTTTTGACAGCAAATCTGTTGACCTGTCATTTCGCTGCATTTAGTGCTGGGGCTGTATTCATAAAGCTTGAAGAAATCCTCTCAGAGAGCTCCAATCTTAGCTTTCAAACTCCTTGCTAGCTAGAAGTCTCAGCTTTAAAGGGATTCAGGATTAATCTCAGAGCATCACTGCGTAAGGAAAAGAGAAACTCTTACCTTAGAGAAGTGTTCTGAAATAGCTATAACTGTGTGGTCAGTGATCACTCTGCTAATGTTGGAAAGTTATGACACACCTAAATCAGTACTGCTGTTAGACACATTTTACCAATTACCTAATATCCTAATGTAGCGATTTCTTCCTGTGTTAGAGATGTAAGTACATCTCTGATAAGACCGGTCACAAAAGTGATCCCTCCGTGATATAATATGTCGTGTTTTAGGATCTCACTATCACCCATTAGAGCATATCTCTTCTCCCGCCCTTGTCTTTCAGGCATTTTCTTATCTGCTCAATAAAGCAACAGTTTTCTGTATTGAAGAAGTCTTTTTTAAGGGTTAAGATACTGAATCGATAAAATGTATCTTTACCAGGGTCTATTCTTTAACGTTTAGGGTGAACCTTTACAGTTCTCAGGATACTCCTAAAAGTAACTCTTACCGCCAGGAGTTTTAATGAATTCAGCCCCAGATGTATTAAAGCAATTGCATGAACAGAGTAATCAACGTTGAAATCATTCATGTTGCATTTTATATCATCACAGACTCATTTACTTTCCCCATCTACGTTTTTTGTTTTGTTTTTGTTTTCTTTGTGCACATTAAGCTGCTTGTTGGCTCAATTCCAACCTTTGCATTGTCAGCACCAGTGTATCAGGTGAGAGTTCAGGACAAAGTGCTGCATGCTTTCTGTTTGGATCCTATCTCCACTTCTTTTTCATCTCATTTCCCACCTAAACTTTGCTTGTTTTTGTCCTGTTATTCTAATGGCTTTATGACATTCTTGCATTTCTTTGTGTGCCTTGTTGCTTTCCTGGATAGTTTGGCCCCCAAGATATAGAGCAAATGCTTGAGGTATGTTCAACTAAACAACTGAACTGAATCAGAGGACAAGAAAGAACCAACAAAAAAAAAAAAAAACACACACAAAAAAACTAAGCAAAACTAATTAGCATATACCCCCCATACCTTGTTTTCTCCTGCCTCTATTTCTTTGACTAATTTGGTTGATAATGTTGAGATTGTCTTTGTGTGAGAGTCTTTTAATATCTTGGCAGGTTGTCTTTTATCCAATCTTTAACTGTGCCATTTTACTGTGATCTTCCCAATGGCATGTTAATTATGTGGAAAAAAACAGGTTTATGTTTGTTTTTTCCCAATTTAAACTGCATGTCCCCTGATTGTGACAGAGAGAGGAGCGGAAGATGCTGAGAGAGCTGAAGGTGTTTTTAGATCAGCTGGAGAGAGATGTGCTGCGAGCTCAGGGAGCAGAGGGAAATCTTACAGACAAATACCAGGTGAGTTAGGCTGGGAAAGACAAAATATTGTCCTTTGAAAAAGGATGCAGAGCAAAAATATGTCTTATTTTGTTTTGCAGGCATTCAAAAGCTTCCATGTACAGTATGAAATGAAGAAAAAGCAAACGGATCCATTGTTACAACCACTCCACAAGGATGGCAAGCTGTCAGTGGATCAAGCTCTGGTCAAACAGGCCTGGGATCGTGTATCAGCCAGGGTAATTACACTGCTTCTTCTGTATATCATTATTTTCACAACATGTTCAACATCAGTTATGATGATTAAGCATACTAAACTAAATTAAATCTTGTCTTTTTTATTGTGCTTTTCTTTGATTAAAAAAAATTATATTTTGATCTAAAAGCTGCGCAAAATGCAATCTCCAGTACCTCTGTTTACTCATTGCCAGTGAAGGGTCAATGGGGCCCAAGCAGTTGAATCAACTTGTTCAGAAGGGGAGGGGGTGGGGAACAGAGAAGGTTTTGTTCAACAGAGAGTGCACTCCTTCAAACATCCATAGCCTGTCTAGACTGGCATAAAACTCTTTTGTTGCCTGATTGCTGGTGAACATGTGGAACTGAGTTGATCAACATAGACTTCAGTATGGTTGGATCTTCCTTTGGTAGAATGGCATTTTTAATGGTGTCAATTGCAGCTGTTGGACTGGCACATCCATCTGGACAAGTCCCTGCCCGGGCCTCTGGGAGTGATTGGAGCCTGGCTTCACAGAGCAGAGATAGCTCTGAGAGAGGACATTCCCCTCCAACATGCTCATGAAGAGACAGCTAATATTCTTCATAGAAAATTAGAACAGCATAAGGTGATGATTCTAGTGTATTTGGATGCCTGTCATGTTACTATTGTTTATACAGGTGCAGTATACATAACAGCCATTGTGAGCAGGATTTTGTCTTTGTTTTTGTGTTGCAGGAAGTGTTAAAAAATTTGGAATCACACAGGCAGACGTTCCATCAGATCCACAGGGACAGATCAGTCAATGGTGTACCTGTGCCATCTGAACAGCTCCAAGACATGGCGGAAAGGTAAAGTCATAAAGAGAAGAATTGTATTGAATTGAATTGAAGTTTTTTGTCTTACAAATAATTTATGCGCATAGTGTGAAAATGAAGTTAAATTAAACATCAGCCTAATATGTAACTAATTTATTTGTGATTAATAATGTTTTTTTATTTTATTTTGTCATTTAATTCAATTTTTTTTCTGCATTGAGTCTTCTATACTTTTTTGTAAAATCACAGCCAGACTGAATTATATTTGACCACATGTTTAATTTTCAGGTTCAACTTTGTGTCCACGTCATCATACGCTCACTTGATAAAACTGGAATTCTGGGAAATGAAGTATCGGCTGATGTCATTTCTTGTTTTGGCTGAGTCAAAGCTCAAGTCCTGGATCATAAAATATGGCAGACGGGATTCAGTTGAACTTCTGTTGCAAAGCTACCTTGTGAGTTAAAATCATTACCTTGTAATTAAAGTACTTAAAAGGCACAGAGTGTCTGAAATAACTTCATGATTGCTTCTTTATTCCAGACTTTCATTGAAGGGCACAGGTTTTTTGAGCAGTATGAGATCATCTTCACAGGCCTCAAGCAAGCTGCAGAGGTTTATGTTAAGTCTGACAGCTCAAGTAAGTCTCCTTTCTCTTTTTTTCCAATCTATTTATGTATACAGTCTTTGTTTGGGCTCATAGTAAACAGTTTTACTATTGATTTCATGTTACAGGGTCTAAGACCTGTAACAAAGGTAAGTCTAAAAAAAGCCTGATAATCTTTTGCACCTTAAATTTGCCTGTTTCTTGGGATGATCCTTTCTATAAATGTTGGGGCTGCATTTTTCCTCCTTAACATTCTTTGAATTCTTTGAACTAAACATGTATTCTGCATTCTGCATGAAGGAGTAACAATAATTGGGAATGCTATTTTAGCATGATTATACTGGTCTAACACACTATACCACAGGACCAAAGGATCAACAGACATAATCAGCTGCTATTTTTATACAGTGTGTACCCATACTACCAAGCTGAAGTGCTTTCATAATATCTTTTTAGTTGATGAAGCAGAGGGAGTGAGCAAATTCCTCAGCGAAACTACAGCTCAGTGGAAGAACCTGGCTTTGGAGGTTCGAAGTGTTCGCAGTATGCTGGAAGAGGTGATCTGTAACTGGGAGAAGTATAGTAGCACAGTGGCAGCTCTGCAGGCCTGGCTGGAGGATGCTGAGCAGATGCTCAACCAGTCAGAGAATGCCAAACGTGTAAGTACATTCAAAGATACATGTGATGGGCAACACTTATCATCTTCTTAATGCATAATCATTATTTGTGATATCAAATTTGGGAATGAATGTTTCATTAATTTCTCAGATTGATCAAAGCATATGAAGTTAAACCCGTGTGGTTGCTGTTTTCTCTCTTGTTTTAGGATTTTTTCAGAAACCTCTCTTACTGGATTCAGCAGCACATGGACATGAATGATGCTGGGAATTTCCTAATTGAGACGTGTGATGAAACCGTCTCACGAGATCTAAAGCAGCAGCTTCTTTTGCTAAATGGGAGATGGAGAGAATTGTTTGTCAAAGTCAAATATGTAAGGTTTTGAACAGTATATGAAGCACCAAAACATGTTTGATGATAACCTTAATCAACAGCTACAGTTTCTGAAAATAAAAATCAAACAAAAACTCTGTCATACACTTATTCCATTTCATTGGCAGTATGCAAGAGCAGATGAGGTGGATAAGTTGAGACAAGACTACCAAGATGGGATTAATACCTTGAAAATTTTCATGGATGCAACTAATGAGAAGATGGATGTTCCTGTTCAAATATCTTTCCTGAATGTCAGAGCCTTTGTTCAAGACGTTGAGGTAACCGGCCTATATCATCCTCTTATTCAGTATTGACATCTGCGTGTCTTTCTTTGTTCTATATCATATCATTTCATATTTTGAACTTTCTGTAGGAAATCAAGCACAAAGTGCCAGCAATGGAAGCAGCCTGCAAGGCAGCAAGCCGTACAGCCCAGCTGTTGACCAAAGACACTCCACAAGAGGAAATTTCCCAGATGATGACTGTGATGGCTTCAATCAAAGAGCAACTGAGTAAGGTGTGTATGCGTGGCATGCAGAATTTAGTGGCGTGCACAATTTATGTTACTGTGAATGATGAAGTGGGAGAAAGATGACCTGATTTCCAAAAGACATGTTTACAGTGTCAGTTTAGTATTTTAATCAAGATTACTTTTAGTATTTCTGTCATTTCACAGTTTTAAAATAACTAAAACTAAGAGTTCCCCAAAGAGAAGTTTTGGGGTACTCTGCATAGTACATACTTATGCTTTGGCAATCAGTGCAGCTTGTAAATGCTACTTGTTGTGACTAAGAGTCTGTGAGTTCACGGTTCACGGTTGAGGGTCTGAGTTCACGGTCTGGATCTCAACTGGTCTTTTGAACTGCATTTTTTTATGCTATCTCTAAATGAGAAAAAACATAAAATTTCCCTCTCTTTCAATATGTGGGAATCAATAGGTAGACAAGTGCTGAAAGCAGCAAATGGTTGCTGATTGTTTAGAAACCATTTAATGAGATGGAGTATTTATAAAGTGCTGACATTTTCAAGAACTGGCTTTTCAGAACAGTGAGACTCAACGAATTATTCCCTAACCAGCTCAATACAAACTTTGGGTGCCAAAAAAAAATCGTGTTTTGCTCCTTTGTTGTTTTTTATTTCAAAGTTAGACAAAAAGAAAAAGGACAAAAGGGAGCTTATTAGAAATGATAAAAAGATTGTTTAATCTTTTACTGTGGGTCTTCGGAAGATTAACTATGCAAACCAACTGGGATTTTGACTAACTTTTATATACTTTTGTACACTCTTATCTTATGAAGCGGGTATCCCAAACTTATGTGTGTTGCAACTATGCAACTATCTCACAAGTGCATATGATTATGTGTGTGTATATATATGGACAAAAAACGAATTATTTTATATGGAAACCCTGAGATTTAGTTTATGTCCAGAAATGCAGTACCAGTAAAAAAAAAAGAACACATTTAGTATAACTATAAGCAATGAAACTTCCTTGAAACATCTTAAATGATTGATGGACCAGGAAATATTATTTGATCAAAATAACATGTTCCTTGTTCACTTTTGTCAACCTGTCATTGTCTGAGTAGGTGAGGGAGAGATGTTTGCCTCTGCTAAGGGAGTCTCAGTCCCTCTTACCTCCTTTGGAGGAAATGGAGAAAAACATCACAGGCTTCTACCAAGCTCTGGAGAAGGCTAGTATTATCACCAGCACCACTGACTCTGAGGGATCAGTGGACTTTAAACAGAAATGCCAGGTAACCAGTTTGAGTTACAGTATGTTTACATTTAATGATTCATTGAGATAAAGTGAAGATGAAGACTACCCAACATTTTCAGTGTAAAGTGAAATGAAGTAATAAATTACTAACACCATGTCTACAAATCAATACTACAGGAGCTGGCAACCTTCACTCATAGCTGTAAGAAGTGCCTGACAGTAATAGAGCGAAACCACCAGACCATCCAAAAAATAATGAACACAAGTAAAACCCTGCAGCACATGGATATGAGTCTTCTTCAGAAACGAGTAGCAGACCTGCAGACTGCCTCACAGGTAATCCTCATGGTCTGTTATAGCATTAACCAAAAAAAGCGTTTCAGCATTTAGAGAATTTCTTTTGTGTTTTTAGAACATGTTTAAAGACTCTACAGAGTGGCGAAAGCACGTGGAGGCAAACAGCAGCCTTATGAAGAGGTTTGATGAGTCACGGATAGAGCTGGAGAAGGTTCTTAAAATGGCACAGAACTGTCTGACAGAAAGAGGCAACCCAGAGGAGCTGCTGAAGAAACATACAGTAAGGGTGTTATTTTTACCACATGTGCTCAAGAAGTGCTGTGGTGGTCCAAAAATAAACACATTTCTTTTATTGTATGGATTTGTTTTTAAATAGTTTTTAAAATGTATACAGAATGTAGCTGAATTAAGTGCACTACGATGTTAGAGTAACATGACCTCTCCTGTAGCAAGTGTGAAACAGTTAATGTGTTTTTGCAGGAATTCTTTGGACAGCTCGACCAGCGGGTCTTGAATACATTCCTCAAAGCTTGCGATGAGCTGACAGATATTTTACCTGAGCAGGAGCAGCACTCGCTGCAGGAAACAGTCAGGAAGCTTCATAAACACTGGAAGGTTAGTATGATTATTAAATTAAAGGATTTAAATCTGGTTTATTAATGTTAAGTTATCTTTTTTTATTGCATCAATAGGTGCTCTAGAAGCTGCTGGAAAAAGTGTGTTGCCCTGAATTTGAGCTTATAGCTACAGCTTTTTTCCCTTACCAGGATATACAGACAGATGCTCCCTTTCACCTGCTGCACCTGAAGGTGGAGGTGGAGAGGAGCAAGCTGATGGTGTCCCAGCAGGAGTGCCAGGCAGAGCTGACCAGAGAAAACCGCCACCTGGCTGGCATGGGAAGTGAAAGGCTCATCAAGGAACACAGGGTAAGCAGAGCGTTGCTGCCTGAGTTTCAACCATTGTTTAACTAACATTTAAATAATTCAGGCCCAATTTATTACCTTTTGGAACATTGCCAGAGACTTTGATGCTTATCCATCAGAACAAACCAAAAATGCACATATTTTAATAATAAAACAGTTTTTTAATTAATTTTCTACTTTGCATAAATGCCCATCAGGCATTCTTTAGGGAAAAGGGACCCCAGTCCATCTGTGAGAAAAGGCTGCAGCTAATAGAAGAACTTTGTCAAAAACTCCCTGAGGGTGACCCAGCTCAAAGGATCTTGGAAACATCAAGAAAGGACTTTGCTGAGGTTCTGGAGGAAATCGAGAACACCCATGAGAAGCTAATGCAGCATCCAGATAAATGGAAGGAATACAACACAAGGTGCAATAATTTCAAGTCCTCCTGTTGTTTAATTACACAGAAATATGAATCCCGATGCCTTAAAATGCCAACATAGGGTCATATCATAAATGTAGCTGTTTTTGTATGTTAAAGCACGTGTTCAGCTATTAATGGTATTATTCCTGATATCCTTTT
>JAOXYM010000021.1:18908571-18971210 GCA_028567055.1 Leptatherina wallacei
AATTCTGTGGTTTTTAAACAGGTACGCTGAACTCTCCTGTTGGCTTATATCTAAAGAAAGCCAACTAAGGCTGCTGAGAAATCGAGCCAATGATCCCAGAAAGTACAGTCAGGTGAAGACTACCATCACGGTAAGTTAGTCTCTTAAGTGAATTACTCACTGATATTCTCCTTCATGCTACTTCTGAGGAGAGGAGGCTGTAAAAAAAATGATTTGTGTCAGATGACTCTTTTGTCCAGATGGGGTGAATCACTTTTTGTTGTGTGCAGGAGCTGAGAAATGATGCCGAGCTGCAGGAGGGGAATCTTGGTTGGCTGAAAGCTCGTATGGCCGTACTGATTGAAATCTCTGCTGACAGTGATGCCCAGAGGCAGGGAAGTGCATTGAGCAAGCTCTCAACTGACTTTAAAGGTCTTCTTGCTTCTCTCTTTGAGGTAGGTGACGTTATCATGTGTTTTAGGAAGATGTCGGACAAAGTGTTGATACCATATCCCCTGTAGAAATCTGTTGCAGGCTGCTAATGTACCTCAGTCCTATTTACAGAAGACATGAGGATAAAAATCTGTGGTCAGCTTTGAAACATGAAGCACTTCATTAGAGAATTGCAAATTCTAATGAACATAATGAATTATATTTCAAGTTCTCAGTGACATTTGTATCCAATGGTAAATATTGTTTTTTTCCCCCTTTATTACCTGATGTAAGGCTGAGAAGATGGTACTGGCTGTGGGAGACTGCGTACAATTCAAAGAAGAGGTACAAACTACTTTAGATGACCTTGTTCTGGGTCAGAAAGAGGCACAGGCTGAGGTTACCAAAATACTGGACTGTTCAACAGCCAGAGAGGCCCAACAACTTCTACTTGTTCACCAGGTATTGTACAACGTAAAATCAATGAAAAAAGAGCTGATTTGTATCCTTAAGTAAAGTTGAAAAGATTTAAATAAAATCTGTCCTCCTTGCCCAAAGCAACACTTAAAACGCCTGAAGCTGAAGAGAAAGGATGTCCAGCAGCTGATCACCAGAGGCCAACAACTCCAGACAGAGGAGGGACTGGGAGAGACTCTGCAGCAGGATCTGCAGAGTTTAGAGAACACAGTCAGCAAAATGGAACAGAATATGGATTCGCAGGAGCAAAGCCTTGAGGTGAGCAATGAAACATACAATACACTAGCAGCCAATGACATTTCTCAGCGGTTAAAATCAACTCTGAATAGATTTTAACCAAGGCAAAAAAGCAAGTCCTTCCCCTCTTACTGACAGAGTTTTTGGTCTGTAGTTTTCCTATTATTATTTTTGTGACATGATTTCATGATTAATTCCCGTGGAATGAGCATATGATGTCAAAATTACTGTCAGGATCTGGGTTTAATCCCGAGACACTTCATCTCATGACCAGTTTAGTGATTAAATTATGGCACAAGCAGTGGCCTCATTCCCTATTTGCCTCAGCCACTGTGCTTTAAGGATAACAATATTCCAGCAAAAGATTACAATTAGTTCTGACATTAACACATTTTTTATTTAATTTCTTCAAAATAGATGTTGACTAGACAGAGGTGGTTGTCCTCAAATGGTAACTTTATTGGACTGGGCTGTACTAGCGGTCCAGGTTAAAGATACTGATAAAGTGCACAGACACTCATACAGATTCTCAGGCCCAGTGGGCTTAAGTTCTCACAGGATATGGCCACCTCTCCCAAAATGCTGACTCATCTTCCCTGCTGAAGAGCCAACAATGACTGGTCTGCGCTTCATCCACGGTGGTGTGATATGAGCTAGTTTGGCAGTATTGTCATGTGCCACTTTGTTTTTAAAAAGTTGTCATTATTTGGCATTTCTGCTGGATCCTCAGGCGGAGGGGGGGAATTTACGTTGACCACCTCTTCAGTTGAAATGAGTCAGGAAGAGTCAGGAGAATGGGTCAGGAAATGATGTTCTTGTTTTATCAGGCTGCGCTGGAGCGCATCATTAGGTATGAGATGTCAGCATGTACAGAAATCTCTCAGCCCGAACAAAATCCAAACTGCTTTGTCTGGTACAGTCTGCCAGGAAGGTGATGGGGAGGACTGGAAACCTCTCCCTCCAATCCATCTATGAGCAGTCTGTGCTCAGAAAAGCGCAGAATTTAATCAGACCTATTACACTTCCTTTATCCTGAATACGAGTTATTGTTATTTTTTCCGTTCATACCACAATCAAGTACTACAAATTGTGGAAAACTTTTATACAAGTATTAAAAAGTTTGGCTGTTTGATAAAGAAACATCCAATACTTTTAGTGACTGACTGCCCGTGTTGGTTTTATGAATAAGTTAATGGCCTTTGAAATAAAGTTGATTTTGGAGTGTGGTCATCCCCAGGTCACACTGGCAGCCTGGCAGGAATTTGACAGCCAACAAGAGGCAGTGCACGAGTTTGTCAACAAAGCCCGCACCACATTGGAGAGAGACCTGAACTTCAGCAGTCCAGAGAGCCTGGCAGTTGAACTGGACCAGGCAAGAGTAAGTAAAGTTTTTAATAATGGAAGAAGAAAAATGTTACAAGAATATTCTGTGACTGATGCTTTACAATCACACTAACAATGCATATTAGATAAATATGTTAAGAAATCATCAAAATGTTACCTTTTTGCAAATAGGTGCTGTTAAAGCAGTGTGAAGCAGAAGCTTTACATATGAACACCTTACTGAAGAGAGCGACAGAAATCCAGCTCGGGCCAAAAAACAAATCTCTTCTTACACAACAAGCTCGTTGTCTCAGTGAGCAAGTGGATAAAGTGGAGACTGGACTGAAAAAAGAGTAAGATGATGGATTAGATTTAATTTACTGTACTCGGTACAATTGAGGAGAGTTCAGCCAGTGTTTGCTGTAAAATAAATTCACTGCAAATTAAACATTTACACTATAACACAGGCATATTTCAAATATCTAGTTTTTGTTTGATAAATTACCTGGCATAAACTCAAACAGCCTCATGTGCTCTAGTAATTCCAATTATCGGGCACTCCATATATTACTGTTTATAAAACCATGTTTTATACGAAACGATTCCTTTAGTAATTTATCATTTTACTGCTTTACTCAAGTGTCAAGACTCTGGAAGAAATGAAGGATCAGTGGGACCTATTTGGTGCTGGATTTGAAGCCTTCTCCTTGTGGATATCTGAAAAAGAAAAGGAGTTGGATGAAACTAAATCTTGCACTTTGCCTCTTGAAGAACAGATCCAAAGAGTGAAGGTACAGTCCTGTTCATTATGAAGCTACATTCCTCTTAACACTTAGCCAGCAAGTATCAACCACAAAACCAGATCGCCACACGTAAAATCAATAAGGCTTTAAATGTGCTTCCCCCAAGCACTCACAGGCTATCTCTGTTTTTGACACCATCATCTGTCTTCAACACAAATAGAGAGGAGGAAGTTTCCATGAAATATGTGGTATTGTTAAACAGTTTTATCATTGGCAGACTCAAGCAGTCATAGTTTATAAAAAGTAGGAAGTGAAACCCAGAGCAGAGAACTCGGGCATGTTTGATCATAATCCCAGCACATGCAAGTATTGTAGATTTCTGCTGCATGTGTAAAAAAAGTATAAAGACTTTAGTTATTTACTAGAAGTCATTACTTTTATTGCATGACGACATCTCTTCCAGACTGTGTTGATTGGGACTGGGAACTACCAGTTTTTACATTGGCTTGTGGGATAATAAAGATTTGTACCTCAACTCTTAAAAAGCTACATGAAACACCAAAATGTCAGGGCAGTTTAGTAATTGGTCTGTTGAATATTTCTGAAAACTCTCTAATTAAGTGTTGACAGGATGACTGGCTTCATGCAAGATTCCACATTTATAACACTTGTACAATTATAGAGCTTTATCAGTTATTTTTGCTTTATACAGTTGAATGTCCAGCAGGTTGCCTGGTATGTTACAGTGCATGATAACTTGCTATTCTTGTTGTGTCAAAAAAGTATGAGGCCATGAAGTAATTGTCCATTTCGCATGTATAATTGAACAACTATCATTTAAGTCCAACAAAATTTGAGTTTGTCTTAACAATTACAAAAGACTCAGCAAAAATGATTGATTTGCTTGTTTATTGTGTTTGCATGTCCAGGCTGTTGGGTCAGAACTTCAAGATCAAGCTGAGGTATTGTCTCAGCTAGAGGCAGACGCACAGGCGCTGGCTCAGTTTGTGTCTTCAGGTGAGGCAGCTCGCATCAAGGCCCGTCTGACCCAAATCGGTAGGTACTGGGAGGAACTGAAGGAAAGTGTTCAGCAGCTTGATGGGCAGCTGGAGGAGCGCTGCTCTCACCAGCAGAAGTTCAAAATGAGCTTGGAGGAGGTAAATCCACTGACTGCGACAGTGTGATATTTTGGGTGGATATTGAAATTAAATAGTTTGGATTCTGACTGTCTTTCAGGTACAAGCATCTCTTAATGAGTTTCATTCAAAGCTGGAGCATCCTATTAAGTCATGTACTTCATCCTCAGAGACCTACAAAACCCTTCAAAGTCACATGGTATTTGGTTCTCATTTCTCAAGTAAAACTATTTTCTTAATTTTTATGGTTGGTCTCATTAGGCAACTGCAAAGGAAAACAATTATAATGGAGAGCTAGTTGTTCTTTCCTGTGCCGGTGAGTCAGTTCACAGGTGGTGCTTGTGGGTCACTGTCATGTATTATTTTTACTCAGGATGTCTGTCAGTGTCTGGAGCAGCTGAAGGGAACCTTGCTGTCGCTGTCGGCTAGTGCGCGGCGACTGAGTGACAAGGAGCAAGCAGTGAGGACTGTGACAGAGCTAAATGTCAGCTATGAACAGACCATCCATGGAGCAAAAGACAAACAGGGCACTTTGGAAAACCTGCTTTCTCTGTGGCAAAAGTAGGTCTTTTCAAAGAAATACCAAATTTTACATAAATAGTTTGGATTTTGATTCTGTGTGAAATGAAAAAAAGCTTCTGGTTAAAGTTGACGCGAGGTCTGAGCTGAATAGACAGTAGTGATTTCAGTTTGAGACACCAGTATTTCTAATATTCATCAGGTATGAGAAACAGCTATCAAACTTTGCCTCCTGCCTGGAAAGAAGCGAATCTGCATCCAGACCTGAGAGTCAGTGCCTGTCAGCTGATAAAGCCAAGCTGCGAACTGAGATTCAGGATCTGCAGGTATGACATGAATGAACTAGTTAATAACCCTAAAATAAATGGTATATTGATTAATGATATTTTCAGTACAAAGGACTGTTTGTTTTTCTTTCAGGCCCTGCAACCTGAGGTCCAGTCACTTGAGAGGGCTTATGCTGAATTAATGTCTCTGGGAACGTTGTTGTATCCCACAGCACCTGAGGAGAGAGTCATTCAGCTAAAAGATGAGCTTCAAACTCTGCAGGAAAGACTTCTTGTCCAACATGAAGTTCTTCCTCAAAGGTATAGTAATACAGAAAAGAATAAGAATTTTGCATTCTTTTACACCAGTCAAACACACAAATGAGTGTCTGACTTCTCAATGAAGTCAATGTGCTTTTCAAATATAACTACACTCATATAAATATAAGATGCCTTTATATTTAAAGGGGTGAAGAATTCTGCACCAGGACTGAGAGAATTTTTCTAAAGAATTAAATGATAAATAATTACAACCTCTAGTTGTTTTTCAGTACTGTATTTGTTTATCTTTCAGTATTTAAATGACCAATGTTTTGTTGAATTATTTAGAATCATAGTTAAATGCTTTAGGGAACACAATCGAGATTTTCTTTGATTTTATAACACAAATTCTGTAGGAACATAAATCATTGCTAGAAAAAATATGCATATATGTGTAGACACTGTATAAACATAGTATAATGGTGTTTGAATTATTTCATTAATAGCCAGTGATTTTTATTGGATTTTTAACATATTAACATAGAAAAAAAAACAACAACAATAAATTGGCAGATCCACGGTATTGCACACATTTGCCAAACTCCATGCACACGCAAGGAGCAAAGAAAAAACAAAAACAGGATTATAGTGCTACAATTAAAACACACAGTCAGTTTAACCAGTTGCTTTGCAGGAAGACAAGCAATTTAATTAATAACTGATAATTGGATTTTTATTCATTCATTTATTTTCCATTTATTTATTTATTTGGAGGGTCTGATACACACACTGGACTGCATTCATGAAATGCAGTTATGAAAATATTTCAGGTTATAATGATTGATTAAAATGGTCTTGCACTGAGTGAATTATCAAGTTATTATGGAGTCACTTTCTCCCACAGAATCACGGATCTCCAGAGCCACCTTTCACTGGTGGACCAGTTTGACCAGGCACTCCTTAAATTCTCCCAGTGGAGTGAAAACATGCTCTCAAATTTGCACTCAGTTTCTCAAATCAACATAAACAACTTGCAGTCTTCTACATCACATGTAAAGGTAAGAGCCAGGCAGAATTTTAACAAGTGTATCGATATTACTTCTTTTCTCCACTCAGACTCAGCAGGGTGGTTTCCTGTAAATTATAAATCACTTACAACTTGCTTTTGACAGGAGGCCCAGGCTGCCCTTCAGAAGCAGTCCAGTGTGAAACAGCACTTGGAGCAGCAGGCCGAGAAGCTCTGTCGGTTCTGTGAGCCTCCTGATTCTCAGCACCTCCGCAACAGAGCAGACAGCTGCCTGCAGCCTTACCTGGAGGCCCAGCACTTAGCTGAGCTTCAGTTAGAGTGCCTAGAAAGGTTTGAAGCTTTTTTGCAGACCCACAACGTGGCGGCAGGAGTGTTGCGAGGTCTGAGACAGACTGTGGAGAGCGCTGGGAGCTGGGACCGTGGAAGGGTAGAAGAGCTGCAGCAAGAGCTAACCACTATCGTTCCAGACATAAGCCAGCTTGAGACTCTTGCCATCAATCTGGACAGCAGTCTCTGCAAAGGTCATCTCCACATTGGTGCTGATGAGGGTTCTCGTAAGTCATGCCGCATGCTTGCTGATTCACTCAGTGGTGAGTTGGATACAGTGAGGAACCTGCTTGGTTCTAAGCAAAGTGAAGCAGAGGCTCTGGGGGCTCTTTGGACTTCATTTCGACAGCGAAAAGAACAGCTGCTCAAAGCAGTGGAGGACATTGAAGAAAAAGCTGACCATCAGACCTTTAAAGAGCCCAGTCTTCATACTCTCCAGCTTCGGTAAAGTCCTCCAAAATTGTTCTTTGATTCTAGCAAGACAAAATATATGTTATAATTCAAAAGTAGAGTTATTGAAGCTGCAACAACTTTTTATCCCTCTGTTTGCCAGACTTCGGTTCTTTAATCAGCTGGAGGATGAGCTGCAGTCACACCAGCATGAAGAGCAGTGGCTGAGGGATAAGGGCAACCAGCTGGCCCAGAGAGATGCAGAGTTAGCCGGGGAGGTGTTGAGAGAAATTAGCTTGTTAGAGACAACATGGGAGGACACCAAGAGACTCATTACAGAGAGGTACTGCAGGCCATATTTAATTATTTTTCAATTGACTTTTCTGCTATGAAAGTAATTGTGCACAAAAGTCCTACATTTAGACACGTTTGGATCATTTACTTCCTGCTTTTGTATTTCAGACAGGAACAATGTAATGTCCTTGCTGAACTTATGAGACAATACAAAATCCTGAAAACCTCCATCAGCAGCATTATTGAGAGTGCTGAACCTTTGGTTGAGATAAGCTCCGTTCTAAAGGATCATGAGGAAAGCAAGAGGTCACTAACCAAGGTCTGAAAGATTTATTGTCTTGCTCTTTGTGGGGTTGGGCCTCATCTCACTTTCTCATCAGTAAACTGTTTATTACCTTTTGTACCTGTTGTTGCACAATACCTGAATTCTGAAAATGTTTGCTTCCTCCACTCTTTTTGTAGCATGAATCAGTGAAGGTGGAGATGGCTGAAAACCAACATCAATTGGATCAGTTTTCTGGCAAAGGAAAACAGCTGGTGACTGAACTGAAGAAGATCCCTGAGTGTGACAGTGAAATCATAAAGAAGGAAATGGACACAGTTGTTGATCAGTGGCTTGATGTAAGTTTGAGTTGAAGAATTTGTTGGATAAGTATTTATCAATATGATGTGTTGCTAATATTTTTGTTGATTAATTAATTATTGTTATCCTTAAGCAGCGACAGTAGACATTTTTACAGATGAAGGTTTTTGGTTCACTTCTGTACAACAAATGTAAACTACATTTAGTTTCAATCCACTGCAAAGTTCGGCCATTTTGACTTCTGTATTTCTCAAAGCAGAGCAAAGTGTAAGGACCAACACCAGCCAAGAGCAGCTCATATGACTAGTCCACATATTTCTTTGACTTCCACCAAGTGGCAGCAAAATGCTACAACATGTAGACATGCATTTGTAAAGTACATGTACAGAAAGGTTGCAGAAATATTTTCAAGGCATCCATTAAAATAGCTTTTCAGTCTATATTATAGGCCCCAGCATAACAGCCCAATATTAAACATAAAAGCCCTGCAAGATGTACAACAGACAGTGATCTTTGGTGATTGACATAATCCATCCCCAGATGTCCGAAAGGATAGATGACAACATTGAGCACCTGAACCAGAGTTTGGCACTGTGGGAAGATGTGCGGAAAATAAATGAGGACATTGAGAGCTGGGCAAGCAGCTGTGTGATTGAACTGAATGAAAGCCTGAGCAATTTCAACAACAGTCAGAAGGTGTCAGCAAGGCTTTCAATGTTACAGGTACAGTAAGATTTCTGATGTTATGGATAATCTTGGTTCTGGTTTGTTTTACACTCATTTGGAGGGTTAACCCTAGAGCTGAATTGAAAATATGAAGTGTGTAAGCAAACATACCTTATGAATGTCTTAATAAAGATGCTTATACATACAGCTAAACTAAAATCACACCTGTACAGTTTTATATTCTCTTGCTGATTACCAAAAATAATCAGAAGTGAGCCCCAGAGAGGATGTCATGCATGCTTTTCTTATTTGATACAACTACAGGCAGAGATGAACAAGAAGGAAGAGAAACTTGAAACCCTCCAAAGCAAAGTGTCAGAGCTGAAGAAATGCAGTCAAAGTCAAGAGATTCCTGCTAAATTACAGGTACTTATAATGATTATAATCTCATTGTTTTATTTTTTTAATGATTGTTTCACATGTTACACACACACAAAATGCTAAAAAAAAATTACATTTTACTTGTATCAGGTGTTGGAGAATGACTTACGAAAGAAAATCAGCAATGTTCAGAAGCTACATGAGCAGGCCAGAGGAAGCCTCTTAGACTTCAGTTCCCAAAGAAAACAGCTGGAGGACTACATCTCACAGATGTCTGCATGGCTAAAAAGTATGGAAGATTCTGTGGTGTCTTCTCCAACGGGATCAGATCCTGAGGACATCTGCAGAGTGAAGGTGCAGCCTACAAAATGGCCTGAAAATATTTGAATCATGTGCATATAATGAGATGAAAAATCTGTGAATTGCTGAAAGTCTCTGGGACTGAACAGTTTAATGATGATGTCACTGGTTTATAAGTTTTTGACATTGCAGATAGGGAGACCCTTTCTTAGAAAGGAAAGAGTTGACTCCATAAGCTGATAAACTAAACTGTATTTCTGAACTTGCTTGGTAGGACCTTCAAAAAGAGCTTCAAAATCAGCAGGGGAGTATTGATTCCACCAGGGAAAGCCTCAACAACCTGTGTAGAAAATACCCCTCTGAGGAGCTGGCTTCTTTGGGCTCATCTCTCACTGACCTCATCAAGACCTATGAGTCTGTGAACCAGCTTTCCGCTAGGACGCTGATCTCTCTGCAGAACTGCCTTCAGCAGCAGTTCAACGGTAAGAAGTCTTATTAAAAAGAATGTAATGAAATTACTTTTTCATGAGGATACATGTCTTACAGTGTAGTGGCCGAAGAAAAATATCCCTTCTGCTCTGGAAAGAAAAAAAATGTTGAGTTGGATTCTTTCTAAATTTAAAAGTTTATATATTAATCATTTTTGTTTTATCTGGATCTTTAGACCTAGTCCAGGAGTTTCATCGCTGGCTTTCAGAACAAAGGGAGATAGTGAAAGAATGCTCTGACCGATCAGGAGACACTCAAATTGTGGAACGTAAACTACAGAAACTGAAGGTAATGCTGTCTGCATATACAGTAATTTCTGGTTTTCAACATAGCTTAGACTCTGATGGGAAGACACATATATTCTCTAATTTGCAGGAGTTGTAAATACAAACTAAAGGTGATGTGAATTATCTGTTAGGGTGCCATGGATCGTGTGGAGGAGGGTGAGGTTCGTCTTACTCAGGTCTGTGAGGAAGGAGGGAAGCTCCTGCTTCATCTTCCAAAAGCCAGTGCCGGGCAGGTCCAGCAGCACCTTTCCTCCATCCAGCAGGACTGGGACAGCTTTGTAGAGCAGTGCAGACAGAACCAACAGATTCTGGAGGATAGTGCTTCTCTCATGAAGGGGTAAGAGATCCACATGAACTAGCTGTATAACACTTTGTAGACTCACCATTTGTAAGAAAGGGACTATAAATCCCCTACAGGTTTGAAGGTCGCCTTAAGAAGCTCAGGTGGTGGTTGGAACATATGGAAAACAGAATGACTACAGATCTGCTTGAAGCCAAACAGCGCGGCACTGAAAAAGCTGTGCTTGAGCAAGTGGAGGAATACCAGCAGGAAGTGCTCAAAGAAAGGTATTTAATCTGTGTACTGCTGAAAAAAAGGAAATAGTTGTTGGAATATTTTTTGCTCTCTTTAAATGTCCCTACAAGAATTCCAAAGACTCCTGATGAGTGTCAGCAATGATCAAACTTACACATTGTTCTTCTTTATATGCAGGGATTCTTTTGAGCGTCTCTGCCAGGAGGGCCAAGCACTAAATGAGGGAGGGCGAGGAGATGGAAGTGAGACAAGAGTTTCCGCTCAGCTTCAGTCCCAGCACCAAGCCTTGTTGAGGCGTGTGAGGGAGAGGCTGCGCAGCTGCCAGCTCACTTTACAGGAGCAACAAGCTTTTGAAGAGACACTGCAGACTACCTGGGGCTGGCTTAATGGTGTGCAGGAGCGCCTGGCCTCACTCAACAGCACAGTTGGCAATAAAGAAACTCTGGAAAAAAGACTAGGTCTTGTACAGGTCAGTGAATAATGCCTGGTTGTATAGTTTTTGTGTTTACTTTGTTTTCTGTGGTGATTTTGAATCACATAGTGGTTTCATAGTTCTTTTTTTTTATGTTTTCCTAAAGGATATTCTGCTAATGAAGGGGGAGGGTGAGGTGAAGCTCAACATGGCAGTAGGAAAAGGAGAACAGGTACTAAAGCACAGCAGAATGGAGGGACAGGAGGCAATTTGTTCACAGCTTCAGAACCTGAAGGATGCATGGGCTAATATGCTGATGGCTGCTATGAGTTGCCACAGGTAGGAGCTTGTTGGGTTAAACTGCATTTGTTAAATTATGCACAATTCTATGTAACTTATTCATATTTTGCCATAATCTTAGTCGTCTGGAATGGACAGTAGCCCAGTGGACCAGCTTTCAGGAAAATAAGAACCAACTCCAGCAGTGGATGGAGTCAGTGGAACAAGAGATGGGGATGACTCTACCTCAGCAACCAGGGCTCAAAGAAAAATCTGCTTTGCTTGAACGACTAAGGGCCATCCAGGCAGATGTGGATGCTCATGCAACAGCTCTGTCACGCCTAATGGACAAAGCAGTGGAACTGCATGAAAAAACTGGCGATCAAACATTTGGACCGGAGTCACGGGCAGAACTCAATGGACACTTTGCTGATATCTCAGCTGTTGTCAAGGTAATTTAAATTTGGGCAATGGGCATACAAGGTATAGTACTTGCAGATATCTAAATTCTATATGATTTCTATGAGGAAGTAAGGCAGGCATAAATAAACTACATGAGTGGATCAAATCACTCTTCCACAGCACAGTTAGCGGAATGGGACCTTTTTCCTATGCAGTGGTTTAGGAAACCAAATTCTTGCCAAAATCAATGCAGAATATTTATATTAATGAAACTGATGTAGTATTGATAGCATTATGCTTTCAAGTCACTTAAACTATATTATGTTATGAAATAATTACAGATGACATTCCAATCATTCACATTTAGACAATGACTCCCTCTTATCTGATGGATTGCATTTGCCATGTCTTTTTTTCCCCAAAGGGTAAAGTGCAGTCCATGCAAAACATTGTATCAGAGCATGAGCAGTACTTTGATGCTGTGAGAGACTTCAATGACTGGCTCATTTCTGCAAAAGAGGAACTCCAGCGCTGGTCTGACTTGTCAGGAGACTCAGTCAACATCAGGAGAAAACTCTCTAAAGTACAGGTAAGGAAAATCTTAATGCAGTTCTTTAGAAAAAGTTGTTTGTGACTTCAGCTATAGTCTCTAAGCTGCAGTAAACTTATTGATATGAGGATGAAGGAAGTTTCCTTTCTTTTTTGATAAATATCATTACTTATTTTCTTTCCAGGAACTGCTTGACTCCAAGCAGCGAGGCAGAGAGAGGCTGAACCGCGTTCAAAGATGTGGGGCAGTGGCAAGAGATCACACAGGCTCGGGGGGTTATGAGGCCTTGGAGCGGGAGGAAGCAGCCCTGTTATCGTCATGGGAGCAGTGGGAACGTGGAGCACTGCAGACTCGTGCCAGTCTGGAGACGTCACTCTCACAGATATCCAGCTCAGAACAGGAGTTTAACCGTTTATCTGCACAGCTGGAGCAGGACCTGCAAGACTTCAGCCGTCAGCTGCAGAACTGGCGATTACATCTGACCCAAGCAGAGGGAAAAAATGATGGAGAGGAGGCTGTTAAAGGCTGGCAGATAGCAAAGGTAGGTCTCAACTTAGTCTAGTTTCAAAACAGATTCACAGTAATTAATTGGTAAATACACAACTAAAGCACGTAGAAGAGTTTAGTCATGTTTGTGTCTCATCACCTTTTGTTTTCCATGCAGGACACTTTAGAGGAACTTGTCAAAGCTGAGGCCATTTCTGATAGTCTGAAGACTCAACTCAATGATCTGTGTCGATTCTCCAGAGAAATGGGTACACAGTCTGAGAGAGTTTCTGCTCTTATTAAGGATTACAACAGGTAAGAAAATTGTAAACATGGTAACTGGTAGTCACTGTTTATAAATGAATACTGTTGTTACATTTATCCTATGTTTATATTTTCTTCAGATTCTTTGTAACATGACATAAAAGGGAAATTATAACACTTGTTTAATCCGGTTAAATGAAATTGAATAAACTTATAACAATACTCTGCAAGTTAGATTTCACTACTTCTGAGATTAATGATTTATTTTTCAGTTTTTGCTTTTGGGCTGTACAGTTTGTTTGTTTTTTCCATTTTTGCTTTTGCTAGAAACAATCCTCAGTCTGTAGTAAATGACTGTTATTTAAGATTATTAACAATCTCCATCACACTCTCTGTGAAGGAATTTCCAATTTTGTGCAATCAACATATCAAATTATTACAACAGAGACAATCCTTGCTTGGCTGTTTGCCAAATTATATGATTACAGATCGAAATCTGTTTCTTTCTCGCTTGTTCTCAGTCTGAGTCTCCAAGCTTGCAGGGAGTGCCAGAGCAAAGAGAAGCTACTGGTACAGGGCTTCCGCTCAGCCTTCAGAGAGTTTCAGCAGTGGTTGGTCAATGCCAAGATCAACACGGCCAAGTGCTTTGATGTCCCTCAAAATGTCAATGAGGCCTCCTCTAGTTTGCAAAAAATCCAGGTGCGTCAAATATCACAAAACTTTCAAACATATTTAATGATGGGACAAGTGATTTCATTACTCTACTAATAGTAAAGTAAGGTTTTTATATTCAAAAGCTTGTCCGTGTGTAATTATTTGCTTATTATTCATCTCTTCATCTCCACTCTGTCTTTATTTTAGGAGTTTCTGAGTGACAAAGAGCAAGGCCAGTCAAAGCTGAATGCTGTGGTTGTGAATGGGGAGTTTTTCTGTAATATCGCAGCTAAAGACAAAACTGATGCAATCCGGGCTAAGATGAACACTGCCAAAGAAGACTGGAAAAACATTATGACTAATTTGCACAACAGAGAGACAAATCTGCAAGTAAGCTTTTCAATGTAACTTCTCAAAGCTACGGCATCCTTCATTTCATTCTATAAAACTTGCAGAGTGATAATGAACTATATATCAATCAAAGATCAAATCAGTCCGGGTTTTTTTCCAGAACCTTCTTTCTCAGATGAAGGATTTTGAGGCAAATGCAGAGCCTCTTCAGGAGTGCTTGAATGCCACAGAGCTAGCTGTCCAGGAGAGCAGCACGAGACTTCATGATCTCACAGCCAAAAAGCTCGAGCTGCATAAGCTACAGGTAATAATGTCCAATATCCACCAGGCTTGGAACAAAGCAATCATGTTCAAGTGCAAACATCCATTCAGTGCTTGGGTGTGAACCAAAGTGCTCTTCCATCGCAGAAGCTCATCATTCCAGTTCAGTTATAAGAATCTAGTACTGCTAATCTTCACTTTAGAAGCACCGCCATGCGCTTTTGCTAACTCTCAGTACTTTCTTCTTATCTTTGCTTACTTACATGTCTGCTTAACGTTTACTATCACATGAATAAATCTTTGATGTAGTTGTCTAAGTTACTGTGCTTTTAGATTATATGTATTGTTTGGCTTGACTGCATGTCATGACCATCATGCTTTACTGAAAGTAACGCTGGCCAGATTCCTCATTCGCTTTGATTTTCGTCATGTTGCCATCTCTAACACACTGCTCTGAGTCTGAATTTAACTGTCCTATATATCTGTGTTAGCTTGCATGCCTCTTTGATAACCTGCTTGTGCTCTTCCAGTCTGTGCTTGAGGAGTTAGCTTCTTACGAGGTTCAGCTGAACAGGCTGAAAGAGAAGGCCCAGCTGTTGTGGGACGAACACTCGGCCGGCAAGGGCTTTGTGCACCGTGTCTCGCAACTCTCTGCTCAGTACCTAGCTTTAACCAACCTGACCAAGGTAAAGTAGTACCTACAAAACTGCCTGTGCACTGGGGCTTTTGTGGGTTAAAACTGGAGCAGACACAGATGCACTAGACTGGATGGAGCTCTGTCTTAATATTATTTTACAGATCATATACAGTGAAGGTACTAAACTCATTGTAATTAAACACTAATTTCTGTCTTTTGTTGATGTGAGTCATAGAAAATATACAACTAACCCTCTTAATGTCTTTTGTTTGATGTCTGTGAAACATTGATGAAATTGCATTATGTTTACTATCTGTTTTTTTTTTTTGTGGTGCTTTATGGCTTTGTAGGAGAAGGCATCCCGGATTGATCGGATTGTCACTGAGCACCAGCTTTTCTCCCAAGGGTTAAAGGAGCTGCAGAACTGGGTGGCTGACACCAGCCACATGCTGCAGACTTACTGTGCCCCCACCGCAGACAAAAATGTCCTTGATAGTAGGATGATCAAGCTAGAGGTATAGAAAAGTCTTTCAAAATACCACAATGATTACCAACTATGTGACTGTAATAAATGCATATGGGGGATTGTTGCACCAGGCTTTGCTGACTGCTCGTCAAGAGAAGGAGATCCAGCTGAAGATGCTGATCACAAGAGGAGAGTCAGTTCAGAGAAACACCTCAGCTGAGGGAGTGCCCGTTGTTCAGAAACAAATACAGGAACTAAAAGACTCATGGGATGCCCTACTCTCTGCTTCTATTCTTTGCAAAAGGTTTGTTTTCTCTACCACAATTAACAACACCTAAATACTTTGACTGCTTTATAACACAGCTTTGTCCACAAAATGTTTTTCTATGATTACTGGAAATTTTACACATTTTTAACTGTGACTGCTTCTGTTTTTGCCTCCAGTCCTGTTTTATATATCTGGCTTTATATTATATTACTGACTGACCGATTGTTCTCATCTTTAAAATCTACAGTCAACTGGAGGGTTCACTGTCTCAGTGGACCAGTTACCAAGAGGATGTACGCCAGTTTGTGGCTTGGATTGAGCGTGTGGAGGAGAGTCTCGATCCCACTGATAAACAGTGCCCAGAGATGAGAGATAAAACTGCAAATCTAAGCAAAGCAAAGGTGCTGCAGTATTCTGTTTTTCTGTGCACTATTATTCATGTAATAAATATTGAATCATAATTCACATACATTTGGATTTAATCAAAATTTATTGTTTCAGTTGCTGCATGAGGAAGTGCTCAGCCACAGCACTCTTCTGGACACAATTACTGCAAAAAGCGCTGGAATCACAGAGAACTACGTCACTCAGCTGGAGCTCCAAGAACTTCAGGAGCGTTATAACACTGTCAAAGACAATGCTATGGTAATAAGAATGTGTTAATGAACGTCTCTGCATTGTGAATCCTGTTTTAAAATTTCTGCATCGGTAGTATGACCTCTACCACCTGTAACAAAACCATCTCTTAAAAAATGTATTCACATAAACACTACATTCCCAAGAGGAGAGTGTCTTAAGGTCTGTGATATGTAAATAGGAGGTTTCATGTAATTTCATAGAGTTCATTGTTACTTTTAAATGCAATTTTGGAGGACAAGTAAGGTTCATTTAAGAGCAAATTCAGGGAAAAAACTTCACACTGCTTGAAATAGACTAAAAATATAAACATGTCCATCCAGTGGCATCTTATTAATTCAGATGTTAAAGGAAATCTAAGAAGAAACTGAAAACGCTGAGATTTTGTCTGATTCAGTATTTTTATGCTGTTCCTCAGAGGGCAGTTGGCAAAGCAGAGGAGCTGGTGAAAGCCCATCAGGAGTATCAGCAGGGGCTTCGTGCATTTGAAGAGTGGTTGGAACAGGAACAAGAGAAGCTTGGCTGCTACACCCAGCTGGAGGGGGATGTTGATATGCTGGAGGAGACTCTCCAAAAGTTGCAGGTCTAAAAACATATTGATACTGTAGTAATGTTGTCAGTGAGCATGACATGCCATCATGACAACACCGGTGCACAGCAAGAAATTGATACATTATGTATTGGTTTAGAGATAATTTAATCACATACATGTAATTACAGGAACTGCAGCTTCATTGCACAGAGGGCCAGGCTTTACTTAACATGCTGCTGGTCAGTCGAGAGCTGGTCATTCCCTGGGGTCTGCCTCAGATAGAGGACAGAGCATTGGAAACACTTCAGCAGGAGTGGAGGCTTTACCAGGCTCAGCTGGCTGACACCCGTGCTCAGCTGAACAGTGCTCTGGCCAAACTTCGGCAGATGGAGCAGAAGTTCCAGCGTCTTGACAGTTGGCTGAAAGGCATGGAGACCAAAGCACAACTGCGCAGTCATCGACGGTCTGACCGTACCACTAAAGATGCTCAGCTGCAGATGATAAAGGTTTGTCTATTAGACACAGAGGCTGTACACTTGGAAATGTTTTGCTTTTGTTGTAGAAATCTGTATGGTTATTTCTTTTTATTTTGAATGCTATTTAAATGTTTAACAAGTGACAAAACAGGCTATGATAGAAAAGTAAGTCACTGTAGTTTCACGTTTTCTATAAATCTTTGATCAAGAGAGATTGTTCTCAAATACAATCATGAATATAATTGTCTGTGGTCCTGACATTAGCAATAATCCCTTTGTTATTAGAGCTGGCAGGAGGAGGTTCTTGTTTATCAAGAAGAAATGGAAGGCCTCACTCTTTTGGCTCAGCAAGTTCTGGATGAGACGCACATCAGCAGCCGCATCAGTACCAGAGCCACGCAGATCACAGCCCGCTACCACGCTCTGCTTCTGCATTTACTGGTAAAATAATCTGGAACATAACATCACAATTAAAACATAACTGTAAATGCATCAGTATGTATGCAAGCATTAACATATATATTTACATACCACATCCCTTCCGTACACTGTTCTGTTTAATGAGCGATACCGTAAATCTGCGAATCTATATTTTGATGGATTGTTAAGAAGTTGTTATGACTTTGGCTACCTTGAGTCTTCATCTCCTCCCACAACTTTGCTTTCTCCTCTGCTTTTAATACGCAGGAGACAATCAAACAACTTCAGGAGGAGTTGTCTTGCATTGAAGAAGCACAGTGTGTCTTCACCACCTTCTCAGACTGGCTCAGCACAGCTCAGAATAACTTCAATACTGTGGCTACAAGTGTTGATGTAGTTGACCGCTTTGCAATGGAAAGAAAAATGAAGAAATTGGAGGTATATTTTATGATGCAATACTCATGCCCCATATACCAACAGAACTTAGTGTCACATGTATAAGTCTGGCATTTGTTCAACATTGGTTGATAACAGCTATTTACATTTCAGGCTCTTCAGGCTGACATGGAGCATGGTCATACATACCTGAAGACGCTGAGAGAGAAGACAGAGCGAGCCATGACATTCTTGGAAGAGCCTGAAGCAGACCAGCTCAAGGAAGAAGTAGAAACTCGACTCTTTCAACTAGAGGAGTTAATGGCAGCTCTGCGCACAGAGCATAGCTCCCTTGAGAAGTGCATCTCACTCTCTAAAGACTTTATGGATAAATACAAGACCCAGGCTCAGTGGATGCTGGAGACCAAAAACCTTTTAGCATCAAATGTTGAGCCTAAAGCTGAACTCTATCAGAAGAAGGCTCAGCTTGCAAAGTATAAGGTAAGTTAATATTGGTAAATTATTTTTGACTGAAGTTGAAGTTATTCAGAGTGAGACAACTGCTTCATTATATGTGTATTTTGCTTCCTTGTCATCTATGCAGACGATCAAGCAAACTGTACAATCTCATGAATCAGCAGTGAAATCTGTCATTGAGAAAGGAGAAGTGCTACTTGACGCCATTAATGACCCCACTATCAGTGAAAACATGAAAAAGCTACAGGCTGACTATCAAGACCTCTGCTTGGCATCCAAGGTATGTAAACTAATTCTGCTGGGATGTAGAATGAGGAGTTTTCCTTGGATAAATAGTCCCAAGTAATTACAAAATCTTGGATTTTATTATTTGCAGAAAACTTAGAAGAACTAATTTTATTACCTAAATCATTTGTATTGCATTTTGTTCTGATTGGATTGTCTCATATTTATAGTAAAGATCAGAGATTTGTTTTGTGTTTGTTTCAGACACAGGTCCATAACCTTGTGGAGTGGGTGAAAGAGCATGAGGACTACAACAGTGAATTGCAAGAAGCTGAGAAGTGGCTGTTGCATATGTCCAGTAGGCTGGTGACCTCGGACTCCATGCAGACCGGTAGTATGGAGATGGCTACTCAGCAACTTGCTCGACATAAGGTAAATCAACTTTACAGTGCTCTACAAAAAGTCATTTTTTTCAATAATGTTCATTATGTTGCAGTCAACTCTATCACGTGAAACTACTTATGAGCCTTGGGGAGATTCATGCACCCGAATAGTGAAATATATGTTGAAGGAGTTTACTCACTTAACATCAATGACTGTTTAATCATTTTATTTCAGAGACCAAAGTGATTCACATATCTTTTCTCTGAGTTAACTCGGTTGTTTGCGTAATTTTTTCAAGGCCATAATGGAGGAAATTGCCAGTTTTGAGGAGCGTCTCTCCAGTTTGAAGCAGAAAGGTGAAGGTCTTGTCGCCAGCTGTACAGACCAAGTTCAAGCCAAGATCAGTCAACAAGTCCAGGCTCACCAACAGGGAACCAGAGATAGCTACTCTGCCATTTGCAGCACTGCACAGCGTGTAAGTTTCAAATGAAAACAATCACTCTTTACTAATTCTTTATGATAAATTTTCTAAGATTATTCCATAGAAGAACTAAAAATATTTTTTTCCACAAAATCAGCTTAGTTAAGGCCAAAATATCCTTGTCCAACAGGTATACCAGAGTCTGGACCGAGAGTTGCAGAAACATGTTAGTCATCAGGACACTCTCCAACAGTGCCAAGCCTGGCTCTCTACTGTACAAGAGGAGCTTCAACTCAATGACCAGGGGCCATCTGGACTGCAGGAAGCACTGAAGCAGGTATTGTAAAACCAAACAATTTAGCCTTGGAATGCAAGAATCATCATTTGCTTCACCTACTTTTCCGATTTATTTATGTTCATTACTTTTTTGCACAAAGGTGAAACACTACAGGGCCCTTCAGGAGCAGGCCAGCACGTACCTGGACCTGGTGTGTTCTGTGTGCGACCTGTCTGATGATGCTGTGAGAGTCGCAGCTGCTGAAGTCCAGCAGATCAAACTCACAGTCAGTATTACTTTACCTACTTTTATGTTGCATAACATATATGACCGAACCATGCTTGCATAGTTAGTATATCAAACTCAGTCACAGCTTCTGCAGTTGGTTGTTTGATGAATGAAGCCGTTTTTTGTCTTTTTTTTACCTTATGCAGAATGCACAGTAATGTAGACTATAGCAAGTTGATTGTGCATACTGCGTCTGCTAGAAATATTGTACCGACATTATCAGCATACTTATTCAGACATACAGTGCGATTGCAACAGTGACAGAGATATGGAATAAATTAACCGGAGTGTAATATCTTAATATATCATATATTCATTCATTGATTTTCTGTACCGCTTAATCCTATATCATATATTATATCACATATATACATATTGTATGCATTGATGTGATGTATATGTGTTTATATGTTTTATTGTACTTAAAAAATGGACCCCAGGAAGAATAGTTGTCTGCAGCTAAAGGGCATCCAAATAAAGTTTAAATAAAAAGCAGGGTTGGATTAAAAGGTTTGGTTAACTATGTGTTTGTGCAGATAGAGGAAAGGATGTCCAGTGCACAGGAGCTTTCAGAGGGCTGGAGAGAGATCAAGGAACAGAAACAAGATCTAACGAGCTTGTTCCAAGACATGGAGCAGCAACTTCTCAGCCTCTCTAGAAGACCAGCAGAGCTGGAGACTAAGATCGCTCAAAACATGCTGTTACAAGCCAAGGTACATACCAGGTTCATCAAATGCTTGACTTTATTCTAGAGAATGACTCTTTTTATTAAACTGGAAGTATTTTCATCCTGCAGTAATGCTTTAAGATTTAAAACTTAATGCAAGATTTGAGTATACTTCTGCCCTTGTCTAGAGGGCACAGATTTAAGGTATGCTCTTTTATATTTACTTTTGCTTTTTAGCTTAATCGTACAATGCAGAGAATTCAGGTATTATTTTCTCTGTGATTTTTCTTTTTTTTTTACCTGGGCAATTGGAAGATTTTGACCTGGGAAATGAAAAGATTTAAAAATGAGATTTGTTCAAATGATTGGAGGTATTTTGTTTACCATCAAACATATTGCTTGTTATTCAGGAATGCTGCCAGCAACTGCAGTCTAAACAGAATATCCTCACCAAGATGACAGAGACTGTGAGCCGATTGACTGGTGGCCAAGACTCTCCAGAACATGCAGAACTTGACCGTCTAAGCCATTCCTGGCTGGAGCTCTGTCACCAGGCCAGCAAGCTGCAGACACAGAGAGAGGAGGACCTGCGGAGGAGTAAGGAATATCATGACTGTATTGCTGCAGTGGAGGTGCTGTTTGAACAGGTGTCCAAAGAGTGGGACAATCTGGCCAGGTGTGTATATACATAAAATTTATATTATGATTAGAGAAAACATTTAATAGAATATGTAAGTTATGATACATTATCAAAAGTTTTTTTGAAATTGTTCTGTTTTGTTTTATGTGCCACAGAACGGATGCTGAAAGTTCATCTCAGCATTTGGAGGCACTGCGGAAACTTGCAGTAACTCTGGGAGAACAAAAAGGGGCCCTTGAAGAGCTTAAGGAACAGAAACAGAGAGTCATTCAACATTTGAACTTGGATGACAAAGAGCTGGTAAAAGAACAAATCAGCCATTTTGAGCAACGCTGGTCTCAGATGCAAAACCTAATTGAAAGAAAAATCCAGGACTCAGTGGTCACTTTGGAGGAAATGGGACAAGTGGAGGCTCGTTTGAGAGAGGCTCGGGACTGGGCAGAGGAGCAGCAACCTGCTCTGTCTGAGGCCATGAAAATGAGTCCACCTCCTGAGTTGGCGCAGAGCTTCCTGTTTGACCATATGAGCATCTGCAGTGAGTTGGAGGCAAAGCAGCTCCTCCTGGCTCAGGCCATGGCTGATGCTGACAGGGTGCTAGCACGACTCGGCCTCAATGAACGGCAGCATCTACAGCATCTCATCTCTGACACACAGTCAGAGGTGGAATCTCTGAGCGTGAAAGTGGTGCAGCGGAGAAAACACCTCAGCAAGGCTTTCACAGAGAGGACCCAGTTCCTGATGGCTGTCAGTCAGTCCATTTCTTGGGTTCAGCAGAATGAGAAGAAAGCCCAGGCAGAGGAGTACATTGCGTTGTTGCCTGATGACCTTGCAAAGCAGGTACGAACATGCAGGAACATTCAAAGCAGTCTGAAAGCCTATCAGAGTGAGCTCACGTCCCTATGGTCTCAGGGGAGAGACCTTATGAGAGATGCCAGTGAAGAAGAAAAGAATGAGATTCTCACAAAGTTGCAGGAGTTGCAAAATATCTTTGACAGAACTCTACACAGATGTGGACAGAAACTTCAAGAGCTTGAAAAAGTACATGTGTCTAGGAAATATTTTAAGACAGATTTAGAGAAAATATGTCAGTGGTTAAAACAAGCTGATATTGTTACCTTTCCAGAGATAAATTTGATGGTGGGAGATGCTGAATTGGAGGCACAGTTACTGAAGTATCAACAGATAGTTGAGCAGGCAATTGAATATGAGAATCTTCTTCTAATTGTACAAAGAGCCGGTCAGGAAATTTTGCCCACTCTGAATGAAGTTGACCACTGCTATTTGGATGAAAAACTTAACACCCTCCCTCAGCAATATAACAGCATATTAGCACTAGCCAAAGAGAAACAGGAGAAAATCCAGCAGGCCATTCTTACAAGAAATGAGTACACTTCATTCATAGATGTAACCCACAAAGCACTGAAAGAACTTGAGGAACAGTTCAATAATCTTGGGAACCAGCCAGTAGGCTTACAAACAGAGGAGGTTGTCAGTTTGCAGAGTGATTACAGAGCAATCCAGGTTGATCTCAGCAACCTGGGTCTAGCTGTGAGTGAACTAAACCAGAAAAAAGAGGGATTCCGTAGCACTGGCCAACCATGGCGGCCAGAGGAAATGACCCAGCTCGTGAGCCTGTACAATGGACTAAAGAGGTTGGTGGAACAGAAAGTAGAACATTTGGATGAAACCTTAGAGTCTTTTGAGGACCACAAGGCGATGGCTATGCAGGTTGACTCTGAGTTGAAGGCCACAAAAGAACAGCTGGTTAAAGTAAGTGCAGAGACACAATCAGCTGAAGAGAGGCTGAAGAACTACCACGCTCTAGCAGGAAGCCTTCAGAGTGCTAACTCTCACCTGTCAAGACTCATGGAGCAGATGGACACGCTCGCCCCTCGTGTGGACCAAGCAACCCACGATGCTTCTAAAGAGCAAGTGGTCCTGTGGCAGGATGAGCTGAGATCTTTACAGGCTGCAGTCGGGGACCTGATTGAAGAATGTGAGAACAGGTTTGTCCAAAGTAAAGACTTTGAGACAGAGATGAAGAGGACCTTAGACTGGCTGCAGCAGATCAGGGATGACCTAGACTATGCTGTGATTGTGGATGTCCGAGTCGAGAAAGTACAAGAAGAGATCAGAAAGCAGCAAATCATGCAAGAGGAAGTGCAATCCAGACTGAGAATTGTGGCTGCTCTCAGTAGCCGGGAAAAACAGGAGTATGTCAGTGCCAATGAGCTTGTTCCTGTCCACGTAGATACAAGCCTAGAAGAAATGGCAAAGCTGCAAGCTGATGTTCAGAAAGCACTGAGTGCCAAACAGGTGGGACGGTCTTACTTCTATTGTAGCATTCTTTTGTGAAATAAATTAGATCAACAATTTCTCATATCTTTTTTTTTGGTTTGTGTGAAGATTACTCTGGAGGAAGCCTTGGTTCTATGTCAGAAGTATCACTTCAGGATGCAGTCAGCCTGTGAATGGTTGGAGGATGCTGTGTCTTTCCTTCAACAAGCCAGTCTGGGAGTAGATGTCGAGAACTACGAGGAGTGTCTCCGGCAGCAGGCGGACATCTTGGCGACGGAGCAGGAGTTTCTCATCCACCTGGAGGAGCTGCAGACGCTGCTTCCTCAGCTGGAGAACCTGGTCAACCCTACAGCTAAAGAGCAGCTACGGGTGAGCCTGGAGTCGGCAAAGCAGAGAGGTGTGGAGGTTCGAGATCAGCTCCAGTGCCATGAGGATGTCTTACACAGGTAAGAATAAGAAGACACTGGATGATGACATTTTCATTTTTTCTGCAATTTAATTTTCGCTGTTAAAAGTACCATTTTACACTCTAATATATAACTGTTTTCCCAGCTGTGTGGCCCAGTGGAAGTCATTCCAGGATGCAAGGCAAACTGTCATTGAGCTTATGAATGAGGCAGAAAAGAAGCTTACTGAATTTTCTACAGCAAAAGCAGCCACTAGTCAGGAGGCTGATGACAAGCTACGCAGTCACCGGGTACAAGAGACGAAAACATCATCCAATACCATGTTCTTTGTCACGAAGCTCATGTAGTGCTTCTGCAAATGCTATGAGTTATTAATTGTCTCTTTCATTTCTTTTTAGTCCCTTGTATCACTTGTGAATGGCTTCCAAGAGAAGCTGAGTGGTTTAGAGGAACAAGCTGCTCAGCTGGAGCTGGTCGGGAGCGACGCCAGCAAGGCCACCATCAGTCGCTCAATGACCACTGTGTGGCAGCGCTGGACACGACTACGCAGCGTGGCGCGGGGACAGGAGAGAGTACTGGAGGATACAGCACAAGAATGGAGGACTTTCAGAGAAAAGGTACACAGGCAGAAATGGTCTGAAATTATTGTTAAAATTTTATGAAAAATTTCAGAGTAAAACCTTTATAAATATAATTTTCTCTTATAGATGGTGAAGGTTAGAGATGTCTCAGATGAGCTCCAAAGTCGTTTCCCTGACAGTGCGGTGGAAAAGGCTTCCAAAGCCACGCTGCAGTCTCTGTTAGACCAACACGACTTGCTGAGCCAAGACCTGGAACGGGAGCTCTCCTCCCTCACACTGTTGCGCCAGTATGCTCTGAGTCTGCTGCATGATGTGGAAGTGCCTTCACCAACAAATGATCAAGATGAGCTGCCCAGCCTGAAAGAGATCAGAGCTGTTCAAGACCAAATGGAAAGGTAGGAAGAACTGACCAATTTGAGATGCTGTTACTCTGAAAAAAAGGCCATCTCAATTCTTTTTTCTAAAACGAATGAATTTTTTAGATTTAATACAATAAATTCAGATTTTGAGAAGAATACATTTTCTGGGTCCCCCACAGTCTGCTGACGCAGTCCAGGACCAAACGGGCTCAGGCAGCTCAGGAACTGAGGGAAAGAGAGGAAGTGGAGAAGGAACTTAGTGTTGTGAAAGCCTGGATCCAGGAGACCCGGGAGTTACTTCTGAATCCCACACCAGATATAGACTGTCTGTTGCAGGAGCTGGAGGTATATCTGCCATCTAAACAGAGAAACATCATTTTTGTAAATATGTTCTTATGATATCCTTTGAGTATCATGTATTTGCAACCATAGCAACAGTTTTCCTGAATTAAATACTTAAAATGTTTAATGATAGTTATCAATGTGTGTATTTTTATGTTAAATGTGTCTTCTTCCCATTATGTTCAGATTGTGCATGGCGATGTGATCACGTATCGTCAGAATGTGGATAAATTAGCTGAGCAACAACAAAGCAAGTACCTGGACCTCTACACCATACTCCCCTCTGAAATTTCCATGCAACTAGCTGAGGTCTCGCTTGCACTGGGCGCTATTGAAGATCAGGTATATCAGGCTTTGTCTTATAAGCAGATTTTAATGTAAATATAATTTTTGAATTTTTTCTTTATCAGCTAAGTTAGTAGTATTTGTAACGTATGCCAAAAGTTGCTCATGGGGTTCTTCTTATTTTCTCCTCCATGTCCCAGGTCCTTTCTAAAGAGAGAGAAAACCAGAAAACCAGAGAAATAAAGGAAGACTTCAGCTCCAGAATACACGACATGTCTGAGAAACTGAAAGCAATCTCAAACAAATTTAAGGACAAATCTCCTGATGTTGACCATGCAAAAGAAGAGGTCAAGGTCGGTTCCCAACTCTCTTTTTTGTCTTACTCATATATTTTTACTAAAGCTGACATAAAAGGCTATGTTTTTTTTCCTTTATTAATATTAAGAATTTGCTTTTTGTTTTCCTTTTCTCAGAGTCTTCTTGAAGACTTGGACTCCTGTGGTCGCACTCTTTCAGAATTGGATGCTGCTGTACAAGAGTTTGGCCGTAGAAACCCCCTACTGGCCAAACAGCTGAGTGACGCTATAGGCAAACTGTCAGAGATGCATCATCACACAACTCGATTAGCAGACTGTAGGAACAACTGGCTCAAAAAGGTTAGCTATAGTATTTTGAAGTCTTTTTCTCATAATATGAATATTGCTGTAATGCCAAAACACCTGTAAACATTTAGGCACAGTTGCATAGATGAGAATATCTGATTTTTTCTTTTTTCGGCTTTTCAGGCTGTCTGCTATCTAGATGAGTATAATGAGATGCTGGACTTTATAGTGAGGTGGTCGGAGAAAGCCAAAAGCCTGGTTAGGGCAAACATCATCTGGAACTCTACTGTTCACCTGCAGGAACAGATACGGATGTACCAGGTGAGTGGGGGTGTTATTGGGATCCAAACACTTCTTCTGTAGTTATAGAAGGAAGGATATAGATATATGGACAGGATTCCTAAAGCAAAGGAAGTTAATTCCTTTATCTAAAAAAAATCAGCTGTTCCAATGAGTGAGCCAGTACTTTTTTTGGTTTCTTTCGACATGAAGGCCATTTTACACATGCCTTTCATTTTCCTACCTTGTTACCTGGTGCTTAGGCTGTCCTGCGTGAGTCTCGAGAACTCCATGGGGATCTGGAGTCCATGGCAGAGAAAGTGGAACTTCTGTCTGAGGTGCTGCAGGTGGAGTCGATGAGCCAGCAGGTTTGCGAACTCAGCCGGCATACTGATGAACTTCAGCAAAGCATCAAGACACGACTCCAGAGTCTGCAGGATGCAGACAAGGTAAAGAGATATTGTAAAGACATCAAAGTTCCTTTATTTTTCAATTTTTTGTAACATTTTTCATTTTATTTTTCAGTTTTTATCATTTTATCTTTGTATAATTTCCATTAAGAAGTATCAGTTCTTGTAACTCATACTATGGTATTAATATATTATCGGCTTGTGTCTTCAGAGTATGGAAGCCCTGGAGCATGAAGTTAAGGCTCTACATGTTGCTCTGGAGCAGGTCCAAGCCACACTCACCTCACCAGAGCTGGCACGGCAGAGCCTCAAAGAACAGCTCTCTCAGAGACAGGTAACTAAGGCATTAAAATCACCTTAGGTTTCTGCCCAGTTTCTATTTTGTGGGTTGTCAAGTTTGACACAATGTAAATTTTCTTTGGTTTGGCAGCGTCTGTTGGCAGATATGGAGAGCTTCAAGCAGCAGGTACAGGCAGTACAGCTGTGCCAGAGTGCCCTGCAAGTCCCAGAGGAGGTGATGCCCAACCTTGCCATCTGTCGCACAGCTCTGCGTCTGCAGCAAGAAGCCAGTCACTTGCAGCACGTAGCAATACAGCAATGCAACATCTTACAGGTGCAGTTGGGGGCACTGTTACTGTTGTTGAGTCTTATCATAATGATGCTAATCCAGCATTCCAAGACATTTTGCATTAAGCAATTGTAGCAGGGCACAGAAGGCAGCTGGAATTATAGTTCCAGACATAAAAAAGAGGTGTTTGTGCTTGTCTAACAAAGTGACTTTCCTTTTTCTCCAGGAGGCAGTGGTTCAGTATGAGCAATATGAACAGGAAGTAAGAGATTTACAGGGGCTGATAGAGGAAGCTCATCGGGTCATTCAGGACATACCAATCCCCACCAGTAACATCCAGGAGCTGCAAGCCCAGATCCTTCACCATGAAGTAAAACACCTTATTTCACTCTCTTAATCTCTCTGTCCTATAGGCTAAATTAAACTTATATGCAAAAATGTTTTAATAGAATCTGTCACATGCTAGCATCTGTTTTTGAATTTGAAGTTACATAATAAAACAACCCTTGAATATGAAATGAATACACAGAGGATCAGAGAAGAAAGATTAGTTCAGGATACACATTGCTGCAATTTCTGTAATCATTCATCCAATTTAACACAGACCAGATGTCTGTGTGTGGAATTTTCTGAGCTGCGTGACTAGTTTTAAAGTCACAAGCATGACTTTGTATTATGTTTTGTGTTCTCGTACAGGAACTTGCCCAGAAGATCAAAGGTTACCAGGAGCAAATTGCTTCACTAAATTCAAAATGCAAAATGCTGGCAGTGAAGGCCAAGCATGCCACCATGCTGCTGACAGTGAGTGATACAGAAGGACTTCCTGAAGGGCTGCAGGACACAGAAGGGGAGAAATCCAAGAAATCTTCAGTACAAGCTGTTGTAGTAAGAGAACATCAGATATAACATGATGGAGTGATTGTTATAAAGCTGTTTGTGATTTAAACTTCCTCTAACTTTCTGCCATTACTGACTTAAATAAATTTTGCCTTTTAATTTTCATTGATTAAACACCTTTCTAACCTTTTCCAATTCACTATCTGTTAATGTTTCTTGTGTCAGATGACAGCTGGTCGCTGTCACACTCTACTGTCACCTGTTACTGAGGAGTCAGGGGAGGAGGGCACTAACAGTGAGGTCTATTCTCCTCCTGTTTGCCGTTCTCCTTCTCCTACAACTTACACTGAAGGCACTTTCACTAAGGTATCTATCCTCTCTTTCTCTTTTTATATTTTTTCTGTCATTCAGATCTATCTAATTGCAGGTACTTGCAAAATTTCTAAAAAAAATCTGATTCTCTCTCTTTATTAAGCTGTTTCTAAATGTTTTTCGCGTATTGCTTCTGAGATCTTTTCTCCACTATTTGCCTAGTAAAACAAATACATGCACTTATTTAAAAGAAAGGAAAAAAATAAGTCAATACAAATATTTTTCCACATACAGGATATTCTCCACTTGCACCTGCAGGTTTGCCATGGCTGACTGAAAACTTGGGGCTCCATAAAACTGATGTTTTTAATGTTTTCTGTAGATGGGACGTGGAACACTCACAAGAGCTCCAATCCAAGAATTGTATGACCCAACATTTGAGTCTGTTGCCAACTTGGATGACCTGCAGCGCTCGTGGGAAACTTTAAAGAATGTGGTATGTAAAAAATTTGAGACCTTACACTTTATTTGTGTGAATGTGATGTAATTTACTGTTATAAATTCTCTCAGAAGCAGGTCAAACAGAGCATTCCTGAAATCACAATCACAAGTTTTGAGAATACTTGATTTGTCATTAGTTATCACGTTTATTGGCCTTAAACTAACCTCTTTGATATATTTTCAATTTATTGATTTACAGATCAGTGAAAAACAAAGATCTTTGTATGAGGCTCTGGAAAAACAGCAGCATTACCAAGGTTCTCTCCAGTCAATCTCTTCTAAAATGGAGAGTTTGGAGTCCAAGCTCAGTGAGCCTCTGGAGGCAGATAAAAGTCCAGATAGCCACATTAAAGCTCATGAGGTGAGTCCGGTTGAAAAATGTCTTGAAATGTTTGTCTGTGAGTAAAGAGCAGCTGTAGAAAATCAGATCAGTGATAATTCACTTCCACCTGTTTAACAGGAATAAGTTTGATATCATAACTGGAAGGAAACACACTTTGTGTAAATTATGCAACAGTACATACAGTGCAGATATTAACTGAGATCCATTCATATTTTTTGTAGTTTTGATAAATGAATGAACGTGATTTTATGAAGCCAACTTGTTTTGATGAAGACTTTTTCATATAAAACTTATGACCAACTACTTTGACTTCGATAGGTTATATTTGATGAATATCTAGGAGACTGTTGTTGGTTTCTCGCTGATTCCAAGTTTCAATTTATAACTAGGAGATCAACTGAAACCTTGAATAGGAAAACATTTCCTCATTACCCTGCAGCTGTTTTCCTGCATACAAAATGATTAATTATTACTGACATATTCATAATTTTGTATATTTGCTAATTTTATTTGTACATATTCTTTACTGCTAGCATACAGGTGTTGAAAGCTGGGGTATCTTGATGGTTAATAAGAATCAACGTTGCAAACAGTTAATTTTACTTTCACCAGGCTACCGAGAGTACAGCCGGTTTCTTTTTAAATCTGGCTTATTAGTTTACTGCTTCCATTTCATTTATGCTCTAAATGGTGCTAGAGCTCCAAACATCTCTCCTCTTTTTGATGGTGACATGAGATCTAGAAAGTGTAATTTGTTTAAATATTACTGTAGCCGAGTCAGATCTGCTGACTGTTCACAGCAATTAGCGTGTATAATACGATAACAGTCCCATGACTTTATTATCATAGAAGGAAAAAGTACCTTCACCACAACAGCCTGAACTTTCTCAAGCTTCAAATCTCTGTCCTGTAACTGAGCACACTGTAGTGTGTCTTAGTCATCCAAAATATTGCATCACATCTTCAGCACATTTTTTAAAGGAGTTAATCGTGTAGTTAAATTAAAAAAAAAAAAATGTGTGGGATGTGGATGGGATTTATTCCTACTAAAACAACCATAGATTTCTCCTTTCTGTTGAGATTTAAAGTAACTCAGTTTACAGTAATACATTGTTTTGGTCATTTTTCCTCATTTGTTTTTTGAAATTGAGAGGATCGGGTAATTAAATCATTCAATCTGTGATGACCACTTCTTTATAGAAAATGCACTGTATTACAGATATTTTTCTTACCAATGAAACAACAAATAAACCAAAGTAGGATCAAACTTTGTCAGAACATCAGTCAGGACACAGATATTCCCCAACTTCTAAACTCATTTGGGTCCCTGATTCACCCTCACAGAACACACATAATTACAGAAAAGACATATCAATACACAGAAAATTATTTAATATTTACGTCTGAATGTTGTGTGCAGAGTTTGATAGAGGAGATTCAGAGTGTGCAGGATGACATCGACAGGCTGCAAACAAAGTTCACAGAGGATCTGGCTGCTGATGCTGAGGACTCAGACATAGCTGACCAACTGGCCATGCAGTCCTCACTGGCTGTGTTGGCTGAGAGGATGGCCACCATCCAAATGAAAGCTTCAGGGAAACAACAGCTTCTGGAGGTAGTTTTATCCTCTTTTTAGATGTGCATTACTGGGTATAAGTTGTGTTCTGTTTATAAACGAAACCTTATTTGAGAATAAGAGAATAGCTTAATACTGTGTATAGAAAAAGTTAGTAACTTCTAAGTTGAGAGCCATGCGTCAAGATTAGTAAATGTTTCTATAAAGTGTGAGTTTTGAGTGGTCCTGCAAACAAACCAACTGAAACAACAACACAACCTCTTTGGCAGAAATGTAATAACTCATGTGTGATCTGGCCTTCTGCAGGAGTGTGTCAGTGATCGTCTGGAGGGTGAGCGTCAGGAGCAGGCCATTCAGTTCTATCACACCCAAGCGGATGAATTGGATCAGTGGTTAGCCAGGATGCGCAGTGCTGTAATCTTCATCCTTGAACCTAAACCTGCAGAAGAGAAAGAGGTAGAGCTTCAACTCACTGAATGTCAGGTAAGTGCTCCCCCTGCTGTCCACTCTGAGTAATGTGTCTAAATACAGTTTTATTTAATGGCTGTTTCATGAAGAATATAAATGGATTTATGAATATAAAGATATGGGTGCCTTTGTTAGAGCAGACTGTTGCAGAAGATTGTCAGGAATGACATAGACAGCTCTGGAGAGCCTTTGAACTGGATGCTCAGTCATTGTCTCTGATCAACACACTAATGCAAATCAAGAGGATTATCAACATACGTCTTATCTTTCAGTATTTTCTTTCCCATATTACATATGGATCATCACGGGGGCTTTTCAGAAAGTAAACAAGAGCATTAGTGGAGTTATAAGGCATTCAGATGGCTGGGCTGCTAAGCGACTGTAGCACTAGTCTTAAGCAGATTATGCAGAGGTTTCTGTGGGACAGGGGCGTGTAGAGCACAGGGAGGAGTCCTCAGGGTTTGCGCGTTTCAGACGATTAATAGAGCCTGCTACCGGGATTGGTTCTGGTGATAAAGCTGCTAGAATATCCAAGTAGGGGAATCCTAGAGTAGAGGGAGGGAAAAGCAGGAGGGTGGGACAGTTCCTATCTACCTGAAGCTATCTGTTGCAGAGGAGTGGCTATCCTACAAGACAACATATGTCTTCTCAAATATTGGAGCAACCTTTATTGATGGGCATTGATAAGTGGTCTGGACTTACCGTGGTGCTAAATACAGGACCAAGAGGATGTGCGCTGCAGAGCTTGGAGCGTGAAGGATTAGTGGTAATATGTTGCACAGGAGGCGAGGGTGGAAAGGTGGGCCAAGGATGAGAGCTGTCTCTGTCCTGTGGTCAGGGAAAGCTGCTAGAGTTGGGGGCTCAGCCAGACCTGGAGGGTCCGTTGTGTAGAAGGAGAAGGTTGTGCAGGTTGTGACGCCATGTTTGAACTGGCCTCTCTCCTCCTGCTACTGCAGAACATGCTACTGGAGATTGAAGAGAAGGTGATGGCTCTCTCCGAGCTGTCACTGCACAGTGAGAACCTGCTGCTGGAAGGCCGGACTGACACCAGACAGGAAGCTGAACATTTGGCCAGGAGGCTACGCACATTAAAAGGTGGTTTGTTAGAGCTGCAGAGGATGCTACAAGACAAACAGATTAACATCCAGGTGAGAAGGTTTCCAGATTTATGTGTTAACATGCAAACTGTTTGACAGTCACAGTGTCTTCTTCCTTTTTTTCCCCCACACTGTGACTGTTATGTTTACAAGCGAGAGCACATACCTTAAAAGGCTTTTCCAAAACAACACATAATGTTTTCCCTTACTGACAAATTTAAGCAGATTTTTTTGCAATTTGTATCTCACCCTTTCATGACAGCCTGATAAATAAGTAATATAATGTTTTGATGACCAAATATAGTAGCAGATGAAAGATACATCTAGAGAATATTTGATACTTGGCCAGACCCTGCAGCTGGCATGTGGTGTCACACTTTTTTTTGCTCACTAACAAAATTGCCTCTTGAATATATATTGAATATATTTCTTGAATGTATTTAACAATAGAAAATGTTTTCTTCTGAAGGGCACTTTGCAAGAGCCAGAGGACAGTGAATCAGATTCCAGTGTCTCTCAGAGTCCCAGTGTGCAGGACTGGCTGGCCCAGGCCCGGACTACGCGAACCCAGCAGCATGAAGACAGCCTTCAGAGACAGAGGGTATTTTTAGCATTGTTTTTAACCATGTTTGACTACCTCTGAACAGCTGTACAGAAGCTGATTTGTGTTTTATTCCAGATGTTATCATTATTGTTTTCAATATGAAAAGTTTGACCCTAATAAAATCTTCCAATGACTCAGATAGGCTATTGTCAGCGCTAATCATAAGGCCTTTTCCGTCTTGTCCTCGTGACCGAGGAAACATTAGTTCATTCTACTTGCTCTGTTATCAACACATAATTTTTTCATGCAGCTATTTCAGTTCTATATGAATCTCCCACACAGCCATTTTTTTTTTTCAGTCAAACTGTCTTTGATCAAATGTAATGAGTCTCACGGCTTTCTTTAATTAGATTTAACTGTTGTGGTATTTTATAATCGGCGCAATCTAATATGTGTAATTTGGGTTTTTTTGTGTGAAGGAATTGGAGGAGCAGCTTGCAGAGCAGAAAAAGCTGCTCCAGTCAGTTGCTAGCAGAGGAGAGGAGATCCTTATCAAGCAAGCTTCACCCAGTAGTGCCAGGTATTTTACATAAATGCTTATACAATGTTTAAAGAACAGAAATCAAATCAAGTAGTGCTAAAATAAACTAAAAACATATTCACTCGTGTTTTTATGTCTTTTCAGTACATCAGAGCCATTTTCATCGGCAGCTTTGGCTGAAGCCAGACAAGAACAGATGAGGCAGAGATGGGAGAGTCTCAGACTGGAGCTCAGAACTAAATTGCAACTCTTGCAGAAAACACTGGAGCAGGACCACAAGCAGCCGGTACAATGAGGTTTCAGTATTGTCAGCATAGTAAAGGTCATGAACTGTTATTGACTTTTATCTTTTTGTTTTTATTTTTTATCTTCTTTTTCAGGTTTTTCCCAGAGCTTCTCGTGTGACCACAGCTGGGTCACTGTTTAAAGGGGAAACCCAGGCTGATAAATCGTCCCTGAAGACTCTGTATGGTAGCTTCAGACAGACAGTCGAAGATATGACCACTCAGGTTTTGCCACTTCTTTTATTATTCTACACAAAATGATGCCCACTGTTGAAAAAAACGTAACTGTGTTGTGACAATGTTGATTTGTGTAAATAGCCTGGTGGTGGACGTGAGACACAAGTGGCTCATATGGAACAACAGCTCTACACAGCTGTGTCATCCACCTCTTCCTGGTTAGATGGTGTGGAGAATAATGTTTTCTCTGGCCCTGTCCTCCTGGCTGAAAATGGAGAGACTCAACTACAAAATCAGGAGGTATAGTAGGTTAATTTGTTCATATAAATATATATATATATTAGTCTTCAACATGAAAATACAACTGTATTTTTTCTTTGAATTAAAGACTTCTACTCTTACCACAATACAGAAGCAACTTGCAATTTGAAGCTTTTAAGAAAAAAAATCTAGCTGACTCTGATCTTCTCTTCAGATCCTGGAGAAGGACGTGAGGCACATGACAGAGGAAGTGAATCTCAGCCAGGCTCTGCTAGCTGGGTCTTCAGGGTTGAAGAGGGAAGACCGAGTACTGTTAGAGGACAACCTGGACTGTCTGAAAGAAAGATTAGGGGCTCTTGGTGGTGCTCTGGGGCAACGCTGTGACCACATGAGAAACAGAGCACATGAACTCACAGCCTTTCAGGTTTGCTTCATGTTGTGCTTTTGTTCATACTAAGGGCTTTGATTTTTATTTTTTCAAAATCTTGATAATATATGTAGCAATTTTTTGGAGCTATAATAACTCTGGAATCTTTATTTCTATGAGATGTAAATACTCTGTATTCTGAACGACTATTGCACATAAACTAGGTGATATTAGATCATGAATTATTTTCTTTCTGACACAGACTGAATTGCAGCTTCTCCAAACCGCTTTAATTGAGACAAAATGCCAAATCCTACAAGCTCTAGCTGGAGCGATGGATAGACCAGCCTCAAAACAGCTGGAGGTAATTCAAGCATCATTCTGAACATGCATGGCGCTTTTAATGAAGGCTCGGCTTCTTAAACACGAGTTAGAATGTCATGCACTTTTTTTGTCCTTCACTCAGGTCATTGCCACTGCAGAAGAGAGCCTGAAAGACTTTGAACAGAGAATCACAGAGCTCAAAACCAGAGGAGCAACACTACAGGCAGATCAGATCTCTTCAAACAAACTGCTGAAACTACAGGTAACACACGTCACAGATGACTCTCACACAACATGTTCAACCTTTTTAATGAAAGTTCATGAATATAGATCTTGCCTCTAAATGTGTAATGATTGACCAGCCTGAAAATCTGTTGACCTCTCTTTCTTTCTTTCAGGATTCCTATGAGGAGCTGGTGATGACGGTGGGCTCTAGGCGAAGTGGGCTGAACCAGAACATGGCACTGAAGGAGCAGTATGAGCGTGCTCTGCAAGACTTGACTGACCTGGTTGACACAGCTAAAGACAAGATGGCTGCTGATCAGAGAATCATTGCTAGTTGTGCAGAGGAAGTTCAAAATCACCTTGACAAACATAAAGTATGATCAACTTGTAACTCTCTGAATTGGTGGACTTAATGAATATTTATAATCTATAGCTTGAGACACTGATCCCAATGCCAGTGATACAGGACCAGACTAATAAAAGAAAAAGAAGACTTAGTCATGGTTCTATCTCTTGTCTTTTCTAGGAATTTTTTCAGGGTCTGGAGTCTCATATGATTCTAACAGAAACATACTTCAGGAAGATCAGTGGCCTTATGCTTCCGAAAGAGAGCCAAGCCCTGGAAGAGATGCTTGCTGAGGCTCAGAGAGTCCTGAAAGAGGCACACAGTAAAGGAGTTGAGCTGGAGTGTATCCTAGAGGTAAGAGTGGTGGCACAATGATTTTACTTAGAATGAAGCTGATCTGAAAGTGTTTCAAATGCATATTTTTTACGGACAGATTTATTACTTTAAAGGTGGAAAAACCTTCCAGGTGTGCTGTTGTTACATGTTTGTAGCTTAGATTAAAAGACATTTCTAAAAACACATTTCTTTGAAAAATTGCTTGAGCATGTATATAGGGAGCTTTACTGTCAACTTTATGTGCTATTTTGTACAGTTAGTCCTGTTGTTAAGTGTTAAAGTGAGAACAATTTAGAGACATCTTCACAAGCATCGGATTCAAAACTTTTTTCAGGGAGAATTTGTTTGTTTTCATTATCACAGAAATTATATGACAGTGTTTTTTTAACCAACATGAATGCTTAATTACCAGAGGTTTATATGTTTTATGTGTTTCACATGCTCTGTTTGATTTTATTTTTTCTACTTATTTTCCAGACTTGGTGCCGTTTGATGCAGGACTACCAGAGTCTGAACCGCCAGCTGGAAGCAGTTGAAGGAAGTATCCCCTCTGTCAACCTGGTGGAAGAAACGGAAGATAGGTTAATGGACAGAATCTCTCTGTATCAGGTGCGAAATGATATTGATTCAGGTTTTAGGGCATAACATATTCGTCTTTAGCTGCTTTTTCTTGTGGGATTTGATGATCAGAAAGGTGCTGTATATTCTACTAGATTCTGAACTCTTTCCTTAATTAAGATTCAATAACCTTTCAATGTCCTCCAGCAATAAAACCCCACTTTAATGTCCTCCTGCGTCCTTCATTCTCTGTAAAGGGTTTAAAGGGAAGACTGACAGAGCACCAGCACAAGCTCCACCAGGTGCTGGATGAAGGCAAACATCTCTTGCTGTCAGTTTGCTGTCCCGCACTTGAGAATCAGCTGGCTCTATTGGGGGAACACTGGCTTAACAATACGGCCAGGGTCAACAAGGAACTACAACACCTCGAGGCCATCTTAAAACACTGGACCAAGTGAGAAACACAAATTGCATGTAGCCAACACATAAAAAGATGCTACATTAATCATGATGTGGCATTTAAATTCTGTTTTTTTTCTGTAGGTATCAAAGGGAGTGTGCAGAAATGAGTGAATGGCTGCAGTCTGCTCTGGAGCGTCTGGAGTTTTGGAACACACAGGCAGTCTTAGTCCCACAGGAACTGGAAACTGTCAGAGACCATCTCTCCGCTTTCCTTGTGAGACATCTCTTTTTTCTTTTTGTGTCTTTTTTAAACCTGTGTTCATTTTAAGTTTTCCAAAAACAGTCCCACCAAATGTTTTTACACTGGAAAACATTGAACTCCTGGAGTTTCTGTGACAGTCAGCTGATTGTAGAGAAAGTAACACCACTGTAACAGAAATCACATCATATCTTATCTTATCAAACATACTGACCTTGCTATCTAATTGTCAGCTATTATTTCTGAGTATGTAACTTCTGTCACATACAAAATAACTTAAGCAGCACAAAGGTCAAACAAAAAGTAACAACACAGAGTAACATCTTTTTATTTTAGACAGTTTATGTGTATACTTGCATGCACAATTCCTATTTATTTATTCTTTCTGAATGAGCGCAGAATCAACAATGACATTAAAAAAAGTATCAATATGTATCAATATTCCTTTGCTGCACTATCATTACTCCTATTTTTGTTGATAAGTTCCAATTGCTGCATTTCTCAGGAGTTTTCAAAAGAAGTGGAGGGAAAGTCAAGCCTGAAGAGCTCTGTTGTATCTGAAGGCAATCAGCTGCTGCGGCTGAAGAAGGTAGACACTGTGGCACTGCGCTCCAACCTGGCACGCATTGACACTCAGTGGGCTGAGCTGCTCACGCGAATCCCAGTGGTCCAGGAGAAGCTGCATCAGGTATCGTCGTATGCAGCCACACTGAACAGGCTTAACTTACTCAGGGCAAATAGGATTACCTCTTTCTGCTGCTTTACTGGTGTGCACAAGTTTTAAGTGAATGTTCCTGGTAATTTATCCACATGGCTTTGTTTCACCTTTAAGATCCAAATGGAAAAGTTGGCCTCCCGTCATGCCATTTCTGAGCTGTTTAATTGGATATCTCTGATGGAGAATGTGATTGAGGAGGATGAAGAAAACCTGAAGAGTGCTGTGGGCTCAAATGTGATTCAAGACTACTTGCAGAAGTACAAGGTAGTGAACGTTTTTTCCTTTCAAATTTGCTGTATTTTAGACTTTGTTTTTCAAAAGTATACGGTCAAAATGTAGTATTTTAAATAATGGTAATATTAATTGATTTTAAAGATAATCCATGATAAATCCTGATTTACTGTTTCCTCACTTTAGGGATTCAGAGTGGATTTGAGCTGTAAGCAGCTGACAGTGGACTTTGTGAACCAGTCAGTTCTTCAGATAAGTGGTCAGGATGTGGAGAGTAAACGCAGTGATAAGACAGACTTTGCAGAGCGCCTTGGAGCCATGAACCGACGCTGGCAGATCCTACAAGGCTGCATCAATGAGCGGGTGAGGCATTGATAACTGACATTGTTACAGTGAAACTAAGCATGGGACATAATCTTCATTGACAATGCAGCACATAATGCTAAGTTTATACTGCATGGACATTAATAGATCCAGTTCCTTGAGGGTCTGTTGGAGATGTGGTTGGAGTATGAGAGCAGTGTGCAGGCCCTGAAGTCCTGGATGACAGCGCAAGAAGAAAGGTTAAAGAGGAAACACCGGATAGAGGATTTGACATCCGTGCAGAATGCTCTCAAAGACTGCCAGGTAGGTCTGATTTATTACTGTTCTCTTAAAATGTTACTCCCCTGCACAGTGTCTTGATCTCACCTTCATTTCTTTGTTTATAAAGTAAAAATATTTCCCTTTGTTAATAATGCATTTACTTTAGGAAATGGAGGAGTTGATAAAAGAAAAAGAGAAGGAATTAGAGAGAGTAGAGGAGCAGGGCTGTGCCCTTGTTCAGAACAAGACTGATGAGGCCTGTGCTATCGTCATGGAGACACTCCAAGTTGTCAATCACACCTGGGCTAACCTGGACCACTTGGTAATCACCCTGTCCTCATTCACCAATATATTTTCAATTTGGTTGTTGGGTTAGACTAATTTGTTCTGCTCTGTCCTGCTTGTCCCTAACTTGGTCTGTTCTGGCTTGAACTTCAGTTTACTCAGCATCACTACATGCTTTTTATTTAATCTTTAACAGATAGGGCAGCTAAAGATAAGCCTGACATCAGTGCTGGATCAGTGGAGTCTATACAAACGATCTTCAGAAGAGATCAATGGCTACCTGATGGAAGGAAGATACTCTGTATCACGTTTCCGCCTCCTCACCGGCTCCCTGGAGGCCGTTCAGCTACAAGTGCAAAGTCTGCAGGTATTTCAAAATTAGAAAACATTTATTATCTGTCAGCTGAGTCAAGAAAATGTGCTCTTATTGATTTTAATAGTATGCGTTTCTTAAGTCTTTTCGCATGAGGGGAATTTTTCTGCATTTGGTCATGTCTGTGTTGGTGAATAAGCTCTGCCTTTGTGTGTTCCCTTTGAAGGATTTGCAGGAGGAACTGGAAAAGCAGGAGAGCGGTCTCAGAAAGTTTGGTGCTGTAATCCACCAACTTTTGAGGGAGTGTCACCCCTCGGTGTCAGATTCTCTCAACAATACCCTTAAAGATGTCAATGCAAGGTGATCTTATTTAATCTTTTGTTTTTTCTTCTTTTAAAAAATATTTACTTATTCCATGTTATCCAATATAAAAACAGACTTTTGTCTTACTTTTCTTCTCTCCCCATATTTTTTAAGTGTCCCTTACATCAAAGTTTAGTTCTCTTCAAGTTTCTTAATACAATGGAGTGGATAATTAAAGGGACTAAAATAATTTGTACTTGAATTTAATTAATTGATTTTTTTTTCTCTTTTGTTGCATTTTACAAAACACAACAAACTGTTGTAGAAATGAGATTTGTAAAATATATATAGGCTACATTGAAGGAAAATAAAAAAAAGATTGTGTTAAAACTATTAACATAGTCTTAAAAGCATTAACATTGATCCATATGTATTTGCACTCAGATGGACAGGCTTACTGGAGGAGATTGCAGAGCGACTTAGAAGCAGCAAAGCCCTGCTTCAGCTGTGGCAGCGCTACAAAGAGCTTCATGTGCAGAGCTGCAACAACATCCAGCTGCAGGAGGAGAAAGCAGACCAGCTCCTTAAAAACACCTGCAGCAAAGATGTTGCTGATGAGGAAATATCCAAATGGATCCAAGAGTGCTCTGTGAGTAGCGACACACATGTGACGCATGTTTTCTATCAACTCGCAGCCACCTTTGGGACTGCGAGTTGATATAGTACATAATTGCTGATGCTTTGTTGTAGGAGCTGCTGCGGTCCCAAGCTCCCATGCAGGCCTCTCTTCAGATTCTTCATGAACTTGGAGAGCAGCTGAAACAGCAGGTGGACATATCAGCAGCATCTGCTATCCAGTCAGACCACCTCTCTCTCACCCAGCGGCTGGCTGCCGTGGAACAAGCTCTCAACAGACAGCTCACCACCTTGCAGGTACAAAAAAAAAAGACTTATTATACATGTTGCTTAGACTTTAAGTTGTCTAAGTAGCTGGTCAATAAAACTTTACACTTATGGGTTAAAATCTCTGTTTCTTCTATACCAGACTGGAGTTCAAGACTATGAAACCTTTAATGAGCAGCTGGAATCACTGGGCTGCTGGATAGTTGAAGCTGAGGAGGCTCTAAGGGTGCAAGATCCCAATGGATGCACTGATTTGACCGTCATCCAGGACCGAATGGAGGAGCTCAAGGTTTTGTTATTTTCCTTTAATAAGTTTTGTGACTGTAACCAACTTAAATCAAAAATTGAGGAACATTATCGTTTTGTTGTGCTCTTTTTATAGAAGCTTATGCTGAAATTCAGCAGTATGGCACCTGAATTAGAGCGTCTCAATGAGCTTGGTTACCGGCTTCCTCTTAATGATTCAGAGATCAAGCGTATGCAGAATCTCAATAGAAGCTGGTCCACAGCTTCAGCACAGACAACAGAGCGATTCAGGTAAGACACACCAATATAAGAAAATTCAATCATGCAGTTGATGCAAGCCTCTCTCAGACTTTTTGTTCGGGTTACCTTAGCATATTTAATCACTTAGTTGTTAACTTGCAGCAAACTTCAGTCGTTCCTGCTGCAGCAGCAGACCTTCCTGGAAAAATGTGAAACCTGGATGGAGTTCTTGGTCCAAACAGAAGATAATCTGGCAGTAGAAATTTCAGGCAACTACCAGAGTTTGATGGAGCAGCAAAAAGCCCATGAGGTTTATGTCCATTATAATTAAAACATACTGAAACAGCTGCTTCTGACTATGTTTATTAATGCTCAGTTCTGTCTTATAGCTGTTCCAAGCTGAGATGTTCAGCCGCCAGCAAATCCTCCACTCTATCATCAGTGATGGACAGAGGATGTTAGAGCAGGGTCAGGTAGATGACAGGTAAAAATTGACGTTATTCTTGATCCCAAATATCCATTGTTCTTTGTTGCTCCCACATTCAGGTTTTGTCAGTCATAACACTTCAATCTCCTCCAGGGATGAATTCAACATGAAGCTGACTCTCTTGAGTAACCAGTGGCAAGGCGTAGTGCGACGTGCGCAACAGAGGCGAGGGATCATTGATGGTCTGATCCGCCAGTGGCAGCGGTACAGAGAAATGGTGGAAAAATTGCGCAAATGGCTCTTGGAGGTCTCCCATCCTGCAGAGGCACTTCAGGCAGGGAATACAGTTCCTCTACAGCAAGCTCGCTCCATGCTGGATGCTGTCCAGGTACATAATGATACAAATTAGTGGGAAAACAAAATAGTACAAAAGGCTATAGTGGAGAAGTTTCTACTGCTACAGTTTTATTGTTTCTGATATGATAAAACTGATTTATCATATATTGTAAAATATGTATCTGCAAGAAATATTTAAATATGCTGGTGTAGATAAATTTTTTATTTTTTTTCTGGTTCAGCTGAAAGAAAAGGTGCTCCAGCGTCAGCAGGGCAGCTACATCTTGACAGTAGAGGCAGGCAAACAGCTGCTCCTGTCGGCAGACAGCCGGGCTGAAGTGGTCCTACAAGCTGAGCTGACTGATATCCAGGAACGATGGAAACATGCCAGCATCCGTCTGGAAGAACAGAAGAAAGAGCTCGCCACATTGCTGAAGGTAAATGAAACAGAATGCAGCAGCTTAGAGAGAACAGGAAACCTCAAGAAACCTTGAGGGGATTCTCTTTTCTCTTAGTAAAAGAAAAAGTTTACTGTTAGTTTAAGGACCACTGCAATTATTGTTTGTGTCATATTTGTGTATAAACTGTGTTATACGTAGGACTGGGAGAGGTGTGAGAAAGGGATCGGCGGATCACTGGAAAAACTTCGAGCCTTCAAACGACAGCTCTCTCAGCTTCTTCCTGATCACCATGAGGACCTGCAAGCTGAGCAGATGCGCTGCAAGGTATCAATACAGCCAAAATTCAAAATTATCTTTGCTTTGGGGACTTTAACCTAAAAGGTTTAGAGTCAGTGCAGAGTGTCTTAAGATTAAGTCATGTGTTGAGTTGATTTGTTCAGGTCATGAGGGTGTGTTTGCAGTAAAAAAGGATTTTGTAGTATTGTGGTTTTTAAATAACAGGATCTGGAGAACACATTTGAAGGCTGGAGTGGAGATCTGTCCCATTTGACTGTACTGAGAGAGTCACTGTCATGCTACATCAGCTTTGAGGACCTTTCTGTTCTTCAAGAACGTATTGAACTTCTACATCGACAGTGGGATGAAATCTGCCATCAGGTACAGTCTTTAACACAGTACCTCTTTATTTCTGATTGTTTAAATGAATTGTATTCAGTTTTCAATATGAGATACACTAGACAATTATTTAAATTAATGTGAGGATTGTTCTTGTTTATGGTGTTATGTTATCTGCAATCCCTTGACAAACCAGATGGTGTTGCTGGTGTCAAACAACATTATAAGATAGAAAGAAAATGAATCCTAACTTGCAGATAGTGTACGACTGGTGCAAGTCAGCCAACATGAAACACAGATGCTTACGAGATAAATTGACAGTGGAATATTAGACCTAAGTTTAGTATTAATGTTGTATTCAGTAATTCGGTTGTTTTTCTCATGTTCTTGCGGGAAGTAACCCATGAAATTTAACTTGCTATTTTTACCATTTCACCAAAGATTTTTTGAAGGAACTATACAATTTGCATTACTTACTTTTGCATTCAAAGTTGTCTTATTCACAGTCAGATAGTAGATCAATGCTGGAACCGCAAGTTGGTTTTTCGAAGTTGCATCCTGTGTTGAGTAAATTAAATGCACACACAGGAAACGCAGCAGTCATGCCCCAGTGATCTGCACAGCACCGCTTCCTTTTCAGACTTTTTGACATTTATTTGCACTTTTTTTAAAATGTGTAGCATTTGTTGGTTGTTGGTTGGTTGTTGGTTGTTGTGATTAATTTTACACAGCAGTTGAATTAATTTTGCATATTTTGATGCATTTGTGCAGCTGTCCCTGCGCAGGCAGCAGGTGAGTGAGAAACTGAATGAGTGGACTGTGTTCAGCGAGAAGTACAAGGAGCTCTGTGAGTGGCTCACCAACATGGAGAGCAAAGTGTCTCAAAATGGGGATATTAGCATTGAGGAGATGATCGAAAAGCTCCGCAAGGTAATTCAAAATTTGCACCCACTGCATTCAGACATCTCACACCCATATGACATTGTTTCAGTATGCAACATTGTGCACATGTGCATTTTTCTTTTAGATTTCACATTTCTTGCTTACTTTGCTATATGTGTATCTTACAAATTCACTGATCATAACTCTCTCTATGTGTTGCACTGACAACTCTAGTTATAGTCTGAATGTTGTAGTTTGTTTCAATTGCCTGATTGTTTTGAATTGTCTATCAGGACTACCAGGAGGAAATCACAGTAGCAGAGGAGAACAAGCAGCAGTTGCATCGGCTGGGAGAGCGCTTGGCCAGGGCCAGTCACCAAAGCAAAGCCACTGAAATCGAACAAAAACTCAACAAAGTCAGCGATCGTTGGCAGCACCTCCTGGATCTCATCGGAGCAAGGTAAGGAAACACACCCTCACGCTTGTTGGAAGGTTGCCTTACTGCTTTTAATCCGCTGCTTTTGTCTTTTGTTATTAATGATACTGGCCAATTCTGTTAACAGAGTAAAGAAGCTGAGAGAAACTCTGGTGGCCGTTCAGCAGCTGGATAAAAACATGAGCAGCCTGCGCTCCTGGCTCGCCCACATTGAAACTGAGCTGTCCAAACCTATTGCCTACGACTCCTGTGACTTTCAAGAGATTCAGAGAAAGCTTGATCTACAACAGGTGATTACATAATTAAATGATTAGCAAATCTCAAAAATCCAATTTTGTTTCCCACAATTGTTGACAGTGAAACATACGATCCCAGGAAAAACATTAGTTCATCTTGAATTTGATGGCACCAACATGTCTCATCTCTGGTTCATCTTTGTCGTATTTTGTGTTTTATGGTGCTTCACATGTTTTCAGTTGGGAAAAGGTTTGGACTGCAGACAGACCAGTCCAGCATCCTGACTCTTTCATTGCATGATGTTGTAATAGATACAGTATGCAATTTAGCATTTGTTACTAAAATATACAACACCCTCTCTGAAAAGACACTATATGGATGAGTGCATGTGTTACTCTAAAACCTGTACATACCTTTCAGCATTGATGGTGGCCTTCCAGATGTGCAAGTTGTGCGTCCAATAATATTCGTAGTTTTTGTTATTGATACAGTATTGCGTGTGTGAATAAGCTTTTGCCTGTTAATGTCTAGAGAAAAAAAAGTAAAAAAAACCTGCAGCAGCGTCATGTCTGATTTTCAAATTGACTGACTTTGCTTGGCAGTCATAAAGGCTAGTTTTTTTCACTTAAGGCAGCAAAGTGAAGCCTGTTGTTCCAAAGCAGCATTTTGAGATTGTTATCCATGCCTTCATGACCACTTGGCTGGACTACTGTAATTGATTGTATTTGGGGGTTAGTGGATGTTCTGTTACTCTTCTTCAAATGGTACAAAATACTGCTGCGCCTCTTTAAACTGGAACACGTAAACACGACACATTTCTCCAGTTTAGCATCACTCCATTGGCTTCCTGTTCATCTTAGAATCCAAAAATAATTGTATTTGTTTTCAAATCCCTCCATGGCCTTGCACCACACTACCTTGCTGAGCTCCTTCACCCTTACACACCTTGTCACTGTTTAAGATCAGTTGATCAGCTGCTTTTGAAGATGCTGAGAACAAAGCGTAAGCTCCGAGGAGATCAGGCCGTTACTGTTGCTGGTCCCAGATTGTAGAACGAGCTACCTCTTACATGATCACTTGTTAAAATCCACCTGGTGTCTTTGGCTTTTTGACACTCTTGAGTTGTTGACGTTTTGCTACTATTTATATTTTAATTTGTCTATTTATTTGATCTTATTGTTTTTAATGTTTTTGATTGATTTTATTCTCTGTGCTTTTATTTTTCTGTACAGCACTGTGGTTCACTTTATAAGGTGCTTTATAAATAAAATTGGATTGGAATTAAACTGAATCTGACCTTTGGCATAGATTTGGTCTATTCTCTCTCACTTGTTACTCATTATTCACACCATTTCATATTGTTCTCTTTTCGGTTAGGAGCTTCAGCGTGATATAGAGAAGCACAGTACAGGAGTGGCGTCTGTGCTGAATTTATGCGAGGTGCTTCTGCATGACTGTGATGCCTGCGCCACCGATGCAGAGTGCGACTCCATCCAGCAGGCAACTCGTAGCCTTGATCGCCGCTGGAGGAGCATCTGTGCCTTGTCCATGGAGAGGAGACTAAAGTAAGTCCGGCAGTATGCCATATACTGCATATATAAAATCTATTTTGTCATTTCATGGATTTCTGACATTTTCCCTTAAATCTCCGTTTTTCAGGATTGAGGAGACGTGGCGTTTATGGCAGAAATTTTTAGATGACTTTGCACGTTTCGAGGAGTGGCTGGCCACTTCAGAGAAGACTGCTGCTCTTCCCAACTCCTCTGGTGTCTTGTACACAGTAGCCAAGGAGGAACTAAAGAAATTTGAGGTATTACAACTTATTGATTAAACAGGAACTTGACCCTCTCTTGATCCATTAGAATTGTGTTGATCACAATCAATAAAGTTTCTGTTAGATAGATGTGAATATAGAAATGTAAATTAAAAAGCTCACAAAGCCCAGATGGAAATTTACAAGTTAGATCATTTTGAATTGATCTGCTATGAAAAACTTGTATGAATGTCTCTGTAGGCCTTCCAGAGACAAGTTCACGAAAGCCTGACCCAGCTGGAGTTAATCAACAAGCAATACCGCCGCCTGGCCAGAGAAAACCGCACAGACTCTTCCTGTCATCTGAAGGAGATGGCACATGATGCCAATCAGAGATGGGACAACCTGCAGAAAAGGGTGGCATCCATCCTTCGCAGACTCAAGGTACAGTATCATGTTTATTATAACCACTTTTTTTATTTGCTTAAATTGAATTTTTTTCATATGAATTTCTGATTTTCCTTCTCACTTATTATGTCAGATGTGTTTTCAACAATGTTAAATTGATTACTAAAGAGAAGGCTTTGAGTTCAACAAAATCAGTCAAGCCCTGATTTACAAAGATCCCTGGTAAAGAGCGCAAAATTGCGTGCACACGCAAATAAATTGCAAGTGTTGTTTGTCTACGATTTGTGGGTGATTTACTAAGAATGCTGGCGCAATGGATAACATGCACAAACAGCAGTATTCAAAATAGGATTTAGCTGCGTTATGGTGTCATCCTAGAGAGTTTAGAAGCAGAGCGGGAAGGTCGCTAACGCAAAATTAAATTTGATCCAAAGGAGATATAGATATGGAGGAAAAAGCAAAGAAATCTAAAAGTCACCAGAAAGACTTTAATATGGAAGAGCGTTTTCTAAAAAGTAAAGGCAGTTGGCAAAAAAAAAAAAGAAGAACAGCAGATGGGGTCATTAAACGGTCATTAACGCCCTGAAGAGGGGGATCGAAGATGTGGTACAGGGGGTGGTGTGGGCTCTCATTCCCAGCCGACCCAGAGCGCAGCTGCCCAACCTGCGTAACAGCATTCAACACATCACACTGGCTAGGCGATATGTTTCAATCTTTTTCAGTTTTTGCCCCTGACATCCCAAAAATATTTACATGAGCAGAAAAGATGCACTCTTTAAGGTGTCTACACCTCCTCAATGCTACAATAACTGCAGCCATTTCTGCAGAGTTGCGAGAGTTTGCACCTGCCTTTCAGACATGCTAAATATAGACGCAAAACTAGCCTATGCAATGCTGCCGTGGGAGTGCTGAAATTTAATCTTTGGTAGATCGCATTGCGTTTGCTATGTTGGTGTATTTTTACTATGGATCTACTCCCATTATTGTGTGTGTTCTGGTAGAAAACGCCCATATTGCATATGCATCAAGGGCACATGCGCTAAATGGATGGCCCTGTGCCAATTTAACAGACGTAAACCTAAGTGCGCCTGGTTAGTAAATCATCATGTTTTTGCGTGTGGTTTCAAGTTTGCACACGTTTTTACACATGCAAAACTTTAGTAAATCAGGGCCTCAGTGTAGTCAATGAATTCATTAGTTTGACAGTGTGTGAGTGTTGATCAGTCTAACAGAAACATCTCTGTTTCAAATATGCAGCACTTTATTAGTCAGAGAGAGGAGTTTGAGACAGCCAGAGATGGCATTTTGGTTTGGCTGACAGAGATGGACCTTCAGCTTACCAACATCGAGCACTTCTCTGAGTGTGACATTCAAGCCAAGATCAAACAACTCAGGGTAAGTTTGTCACAATATTTCTCAGCCATACGGTCCACTACACCATCAACAATACTACTTCAAAAATTAGGAGATTTTCTTATATACTTGAACTAATGTCTTTTATCATTAATACAACATTTAAGGGAAAAATATGGAAGAAATAGATATAAACAGTTAGGTTTGCTTTTGTAAAACTTTAAAAAGTACTTGTATACTTATTATATTATCTCATGTAATTAGATATATTTCTTTATTAAATTGTTTACACTGACATTGCATATTTAATCTAACAGGAAACCAGTCACACCAGTTTTATTGAATTAAATTTGTCAAATCAGATGTATGAATCTTTACCTGGAAAATTTATAGTTTTAAATTTGTGACTAAGAGAAAACTTGTTTTCCTGTAATCCCACAGTCATTCCAGCAGGAGATTTCTTTGACAACAGCCAAGATCGAGCACATCTTCCAGCAGGGTGAGGCGCTAATAGAGAAGAGTGAGCCTCTGGATGCAGCTGTCATAGAGGAAGAGTTGGAAGAGCTGCAACGTTACTGTCAGGAAGTGTTTGGTCGAGTTGAGCGCTACTACAAGAAACTCATTCGCCTTCCGGTAAGACCTCAGATTAAGAACAACTAAAAGATTTTGGCTTTAATCATTTGAAAATGAATTGTCAGGTGTAGTTTGTGTCTAAATCTTTTCTTCATTCATATTCTTTAGCTTGCAGACGATGATACTGAAGTATCATTCTCGGATCGTGAGCTTGAACTGGATGAACCTGGAGATTTGTCCAGCCTGCCATGGACTGAACGGTTAGGGGATGGCTTCCTGTCACCTCTGCCCTCCTCCGGCCGCTCTGCTTCTCTAGCAGCCCAATTTCGGACAGAGCGTTCAGGCAGGGACACACCTGCAAGTGTGGACTCAATCCCACTGGAGTGGGACCATGACTACGACCTGAGCCGCGGCCTTGAGAGTGCCAGCAGGGCTCTTAGAGAGCAGCAGAATGAGGAAGGAGACTTCCTCCAGCGCCCTGCTTCAGGCTTGTCAGGTCAGTTTTCATACACATGCGGTTTCTTTTTTTCTTTTTTTTGCTTAAATCAAGAGATTTTTACACTTTTAAATGTTATTTATAACATTTAAAGGTTTGGGCTTTTACCATATTAAAAGTTATTTCTGATCTTTAATGTTTCAGAAAGAAACAGTATCTTTGACCTAAGTTCAGTCTCCTGTTGCATCACACATCCGTTTAGCTGAAAAGTGCAAGGATGACACTGAATGCTGGTTTACAAAATGTGCAATAAATAATTTTGACTACTGGCTCTTTGAGAAGCCAGAAATGGAAGATGAGAAAGGAAATAAATACGATGACGAAAAGAGGAAAATATTTGCAATATGTTTTAAAGAGTGGCTTACACTTTTGGCTGCTTTAAAATGAAAACAGTACATATGACCTGTGTAGGGACTGAAAGACTTAGACACATGAAAGTCCTATTTCTTTTCCTGTTACTATTTATTTAGCTGTTCTGCAAGCTCTATTCATTAAATGGTGCATCATTGAGGTTAAAGACAAATAAATTTGACCTCAATCTATTGATTTAGTGATACAGTGTGAAGTCCACTGCTGAATGTGTGTACTGTACAATGTTTCTTCCAGATGTAGTGATCCCAGAGAGCCCTGAGGCCTATGTTAAACTAACAGAACAAACACTGAGGTCCTCCACTGGTAGGCAACAGCAGACCCCAGCATGCCACATGTGTTTGGGGCCAGAAATAACAGCTGTAGTTATACCACACTATAGCCTTTTCACTGGTTTGGTTGATTTGTTTTGATTTCATCTCTTGTGCAGACATTAGAAAAACTGTAACCAAATGCAACATGTCCTAACACTGCGGGATAGGATCAATTCCATTTATCTTTTTGATTCAATGGTTCTTCTCTGGGGGCTCTAATAAAGAACAGAAATGGAATTCAGCCTAACCCTTCTTTCTAACTGGCTTTCTTAGTTTTATTTGACTTGTGTAGCTGTGGAGCTAACCTGTTCGGATTCTTTTTATGTGTATTTTTGTTTCTGAAAAGCATGTCTTTTAATCACAGCAACAAGTCTATAGTCTCAGATTCTCGTCAAAGGGATTGCAGATTTGTTTGTGGTGTTTATAGTCTCTGTTCACAAAGAAAGAAAGAAAAATACTTTTGAATTTGCATATATCTCAAATGTAGGATGTAGGTCATAATGCAAGACAGACAGGGGAGAACTATAACTTCTTAAACAGTCACCATGACTAAAAAGTGGTCAGAAAAATCAAATCTGCACTCCTGCACTTCATTTTTGGCTCTCCACATTTTGTGTTTCTGTGTTTAACCAGGACACCTTCTACCTTTTCTTGGACTGTCTATCATATTTCACACAACTATTCTGAGTATGCCTTTCATTCTCCAAAGATAATAAGTTGTTGTTATGTTAACAGGGGAGGTTGCCTCTGCAGAGTCACATATTCATCCTCTTGATATCAGCCGTATACACCTGCATCAAACGGACAGCAGCCGTAGCCGCACCCCCACAAGCTCCGAACTGGATGCTTCATATATGGGCTACGTATGTCTTACTTTTGCTAATTAATTATTTGCTGACTATTCATAACTTACACATTTTTAATTATATCTACAAACTTTATTTTTTTGTCATGCTATAATTTTGTCTTACTGTTACTTTTTGTGCAAAATCTAAATAATTTAGTTTGCGTATGTCAATGGAGTAAGACAATATGTAATCACTCTGCAGATGCGGCTGATGGGTGAGTGTCGTGGCAGCATTGACACGATGAAGAGGATGGGCTTTGAGTTGAAAGAAGAAGATGACACAGTGTCTGGTCTAGCAGATCCCAGCAGCTCCGAGTCCCAGACATCAGGTAATACTATAGGAGAACCTTTTCTGCATGTACATATCCTACATGACTTTATCTTTTAATTAAAAAGCCCACAGAATTATTATTTACAAGGTTATAGTTAAAAAAAATTGTGTCCTTCTGTTTGAAATACTGTTTAAGTTCCCATCATTTAAAGGCACTTTTCAATTTTTTGGTTGTGCATATCTTTTACATTCACAAATAATCCATGTAGCATATAAAATGTCTTACATGCTCTTTAATGTTTGTGTAAAAACTGGTAAGACTTTTACTCAATAAGATACAACTATTGTTGCTGAAACTTGAAGTTTTAACTGATCTTTTTTTTTTATCTATTACTCTCGTTACTCCCTGTGATCTAGGCGTGATTGAGCGCTGGGAGCTCCTGCAGGCCCAGGACCTCAGTAAAGAGATGCGTACGAAGCAGAATGAGCAGCAGTGGCAGCAGCTGAACTCTGACCTGAGCAATGTTTGGACCTGGCTTGGGGAGACAGAGGAAGAGTTGGAGCAGCAGCGGAGACTGGACATCAGCACGGACATCCAGACGATTGAGCTTCGCATCAAAAAGCTCAAGGTAGTTATTTAGATTGTACTGAAGCTATTCAAACTTTACTTTCCTGTTGTCTAGCATGTTTGTCCTCTTTTATGCTTTCTCTCTTTTTTTAAATTAGAAATTACTTATGCATTTAATATTGAAGATTTTTTTTTAAAATTCACTCAATCTTTATAAATGGGATGTATTTTCTCCATATTTTTGGTCAAATAATATTTGAAAAATGTTTGTCTTCAGGAGCTGCAGAAGGCCTATGACAAGCGCAAGGCTATTGTGCTTTCCATCAACCTGTGCAGTGCTGAATTTCTGCAGTCAGACACAGAGGAGTCCCGAGAGCTGCAAGCCAAGCTCAAAGACATGAACAACCACTGGGACAAACTAGGCAGCTCATTGGAAGAGTGGAGGTCATCATTACAGGAAGCTCTAATGCAATGTCAGGTGCGTGCTGGTCATTATCGTAAGACTGCAGTTCTATCTTTGTTAAACAATGGTTTAGTCTTTACATTCTTTATGTTCTTCTACTACAGGAGTTTCATGAGATGAGCCATGGGCTGCTGCTCTGGTTGGAAAATATTGATCGCAGGAGGAATGAGGTGGTTCCCATTGACCCAATCCAGGACAGCGACACTCTACATGAGCATCATAAGACACTCACGGTATCTGGAAATTAAGACTTGGTCAAAATTGTTTATTGATCAATTTCGGTAACAACTCATGTATTTATAACTCAAAACCCAAAGACATTTCATCAAAGTGTTGTTCCTCTATTGATTTATAATTTACGTCTTAAATTTGGATTTCCTACAGCAAATCCGTCAGGAGCTGCTGGACTCTCAGCTTAAAGTTGCCTCACTACAAGACATGTCCCTCCAGTTGCTGGTCAACTCTCAGGGCAGCGACTGTCTGGAGGCCAAGGAGAAGGTTCATGTCATCGGGAACCGCCTCAAACTGCTGCTAAAAGAAGTAACGCGAGACCTCAGAGAGCTGGCTAAGATTCTGGACATCACAAGCAGTCAACAGGTTGAGTCTCACTGCCGTATGAATCTATCCAACGTTTACCCTAACAACCCAGATTTACCTGATTGGGGGTGCAGTTAGTAGTTTCCAAAGAGCTTTTTCAAATTCATATTTTAAGTTAATTTGTTTTATTTATAAGGTTGTTTTGAAAGTGAATTTTGCTATGAATTGTATCCAAGCAAATATCTATTATAAGCATCAACAATCTTTATTGTTTTTAATGATTTGTATTGCCTTTATCAGGATCTGTCTTCTTGGTCATCCGCCGATGAGTTGGACACATCTGGTTCCCTCAGTCCTGTATCAGGAAGGAGTACACCAAGTCGGCGACGATCGGTAATGTTTAACTCTACCTGTTCATGCAGCCCTATGAGAACCAGGAGCTTGGTCACCCCTCTAAGACAGATGCAACAACATGTGCCCCAAGAGCCCAATGAAGGACAGATACACTTCTGTCATCCCAAAATCTCTCCTTACACCCTTCTACACCTCTACACTCCCCCATGAACTTTACTCCATCTAGATCCTGATCTTTATTTCATCCTTTTACTCTTCCTGCATGTTGTCTATTCCCTGAGATACTGGGGAATCTTTTCTTTCCACTTTTTTATGTCCTCTGTCCTCTTCTTGGCATTCTTTTTCACTTCTGCCATTTTTGTCTTTCAGTATTTCTAAACTAAAACCTTTCTTCTTCCTGAGATTTTCCTCTAATTTCTTCTCACTCCTTCCTAGTGTTGTTTTCGGGAATACTGGCTATAATGAAGCAGCTAAACTTCTAGTAGAACTTTAGCTCTTATGATTAATCATCCACAAGGTTGTGTTTTAGTTTGTCAACGAATGAGACAGTGATATTTTCTCATAATTTATTAGAAAATCAGTCCAAATAAGCTTTTCACTGCTTATATTGTTTGTTACTAAATGCCATTGTTACCAGGTTCATGCATCACATTGCCTGATTTGTAGCTTCCTATCTGCAATCCCTTTATTGCACTCCCGAGTTGAAGCCATTCAAAGTAGTCACGCACTTTGAAAAGCCAGATTCCTCATTGTTACGGGTGACAGAATCTGTCACCTTCACATTTGATTTGTTGCTGCTCTTCTGTCATTTTGGGTTTTCTTTTCATCAGTAGCTTTGTCTTGATTTGCCTGGACTGAAACATACTTTCTTTCTTTTACCCCCCCTCCCCTGTTCATTGCAAACAGCAACGGGGCAAATGTAGTCTGTCACAGCCTGGACCGTCTGTGAGCAGTCCACACCACAGGTACCTTTCTGTTGGTTTCTAGCACACCCAGAAGATAATGGAACTCAGCCCATGATGCGCTGAGAGACGGTTCATGCTCTCTAATACAACAAAAAAAACGCAACAAGTCCCAATTTCAGTTCATAAATCTTATACCACTTTAGCAGCTCATGATAGTGAATTCCATCATCTTCTGTAGGTCTAGACGCTCTGTGTAGGCTAGGGGACGAGGTGAGTGGCAGACCCCACGTCACTGATACGAGTTTCCCAAGGAATGATGCTAGGCCCCTTGTCCGTCAGTGTCCTTGACTGCTTAATTTCGCTAACCAGAAGGCGTTTCTTGTGAATAACAAAATATATTTCTACCTTTAACAACACTCGCTGTTATGGCTAAGTGCACACACGCGCACACTCCCTTTTTCTCTCAAATTGCTGAGCCAGTAAATGTCTGCAATGAACAATGCAAAGGCTGCAGTTTCTCCTTTCTCTCTTGTGCTATCACTCTATCTCATATGTGTGACATTTCTTCTCTGCTGCTGCTATCTCACTGACTATCAACCATCCCTCCCCCGTTAATCTGTCATCTGTGAGTCTTGCCTCTCAGGTCTCCATTTCTGAAGTGGTAAAGGGGCATTTTCAGTAACAACACGAGATAACTTGAATCTAAATCTAAAATCATGTCATGCATTCCTTTAGAAAACATGCTTAGGGGCCATGGCCAGCTATGTAAACACATTTCTGTGAACCACAAACCCTGCAAAGGTTGTTTAAATTGATATGAATGACTTTTTAATGCATTTTTCACTATTTAGTATAAACGTAAGCTCCTATAATGCAACCCAATATATTTCCAGATCAGCTAAACCACTTGCATCTTTTAATTGACCATGTTTTTTAATCTATAAAACTATAAGAGGACACTGTATTTTAAGGGTGATGGTGACTTTAAATGGCATGGTTGAAAACGATAGTGTAAATACATTGAAGTATACCTGGAAATAGTTTTTTCTCCCTGTTATATTTCATATTAAATTAGTTTGTCCCGTGGCTTTAGCTTCATGTTTATCTGAAATGAATGTCTAACTCTAAGCAACAAATATAATTTGTATATTTATACCTTTTATAAAGCGTGGCTCTTTCACCTTGTCCAAGCAGCTATTTCTAATTGCTGTGCTCCTCTTGCCTGGGCATGCTTTGCATTTTTCTACAGGACATACTTAAAAATTGTTAATAGAAAACAATAATCTCTTAATACCCAGCTGATTCTTGCAGCATGCCTTTTGTGTTTTATCTTAACACCTTTTGCAAAGGAATGAAAGCACACTGTCAATGTATTTGTGTGGTGCAGCAATGCAGTCTGTATGCCTTGAATACTGGTTTGTGATTGTCTTTGTAACAGTGTTTACCCACTCAGTCTCAGTCAGCATGTAGATCACAATTTTACACATCTTCCCGATGTCTCCTTCAGCTGTGTTTACAATGCTTGTCAAAAACAGCATTGCGTTTGCACTGAAGCACTGTCATACAGTTTCCCTGCTGCTAAACTGAGATCTTATTTGGATTGAAAACAGTCAGACGACTAAACAATTAAGCATATAGAGGGAAGGATATTGAATTAAGAGTTTGAGTATGTGATTACTGGATTAGAGTAATTTAATTTTTTAGTTATTTTTGTTGAGTGTATTTTTGTAGCAAAGAAAAACAGTCTGTTTCATTTAATGTTGGTGTCGTAACTAGATTATATTGTAGTGAGAGCAGCGTTTTAGACGAGAGAGGGATTTTATGTCTTCATGACCGATGTGATTAACTAGAGCTCAGTCTGTGCTTGGTTGTGAATGCGTGTGTGAGAGCAGGTCTCGCAGCGACGCTGGATCCGCTTTCTTCCCTTCTGATCTGGAGACGACAACAAGCCGTAGGTCCTCGTTTCTGTGGCGCGTCTTCTGGGTCGCCCTGCCTCTCCAGTTCTTCCTGCTCCTGTTAGTGGTCTTTGCCTTCCTGCTGCCACTGTCAGAGGAGGACTACTGCACTCAGTCCAACAACTTTGCTCATTCCTTTTACCCAATGCTCAGCTACACTAACGGACCACCTCCTGTGTAGGTGACCTGTGAGATCTTTCAATGTCAGTATTCTGGTATCTGTGCAACTTGAACAGGAATCATGCTGACAGCCACGAAATGCTCAGTAATGTTGGGAGGAAAAAACCTATCTTCATCCATTTGTACTGCAGAGAGACAGCTGCCATCTCCAGTTAATATCTTAATGTGTAGCACATAGGATCAAAAACATCTCACTATGTAACTCTGTGTAATGCTGTGTCAATTAAGAAGTATTTTTGGTGTAAAATATTGAAGAAACGAGGGATTCAGACCACAGTGGACACTGGATGAATGCACTGTTCACTGGAGGTGTTTACATCTTGTATTTTTCTGAAGAGAAGTGTGACTGGAAAGCACCAAAGTTAAATGCTGAAATATAGCCTGTGAATCTGCTTGTACAACAAATGAGAAACATTTAATATAACTTACATTGCAATTATTTTTTTATCCTGTATTTTGGCATGTGGTTTTAATCTGTTTTTATTTACTTGTATCCATAACTATGTATGTGGTAAAAATCCTTGTTTAACTTGAATTGATTCATGTCATTTAAGCATTTAAGTGTTTTAATATCAGACACAATCCAAGAGTTTAACTTTTAACATAAGTCATCCATGTCTTTATACATTCTGCTGTTTTTTTTTTATTTTTAAAAAGATCCGATGTCTTTAAGATTAAAAATTATGACATATAGAGCTATTGTATATTTTGTATGACCGCCAGTTAAGTATGAAATGTATAACAGTGCAAGATTATTTAAAATGTCTATATAATGCAGAAAAATCAATGAGAAATGTGTGTACAAGCGACCATGAAAAACAATGAATGCCAAATACTCATTCTCATATTTGTCCTTTTTTTCATTTAAAATCTTTATTTCATTTAGCATTTCCTCATGACTCTATTGCTCTTCTCATGAAAACAACTTGCTTTTTGCCTATTTCATACTATTAATGGTGTATTCTCGGATGCTTTTTAAAAGTTAAGTAGTACAACACGTTTTTCAGTATTTCAAAGTGACATAAATATAAAAGATATATTTAAGTGTCCTCTTGGGGAACTGAATCCCCTGAACAAGCAGACCTGGTGGTAGAAGCTTCAACGGAGGAACGACTGTCAGGGAGGTCCTGCATCTGCAGCAGAGGAAGCCTCTGGTGAGTAGAACAGTACCAGGGCACATTTACATGATGATGATGGAGGTGATGGTGATGATGACTGTGAAGAAGGGTCTCAAGTGATCTGATGATGTCATGGTTTGGAAGAGCCAAAGCCGCAGAGTCAAGGCCCAACATCTCAGAAACCAGGATCCGAAAATCCTCCAACTAAACAATGAAGAAGGACAATACCGTCAGTGCATCATCTATCGTTCCTAAATTGGGTTTAAAACTCTATTTTCCTCTGAGGTTAATTTTTGGTTTTTCTGTTTGTTGGCAGGATTATTCATGCAGTTCTTCACAGAAATGCTTTACGGTTTTACCAGAGGTGAGCTAGGTCTCGCTAAGAAGTGCTGAACATTTGAAGCATCAGATCTGACTCCAGGATATTTTTTATTCAACCTCAGCTGAAATATGTTTTTTTGGACTCCGCCTTTACTTTTACTGACACAAACTAAATAAAAAAATCTTAAAACAAGGATAATCTTTGTTTCTTCCAAACGTCTGTACTGAACTTGTGACTTCCTTCGGTGGATAATGTGGTAACAAACAGAACAACTAAATTAGCTGTATGACTAACAAAGAAATGAATGTAACATTGGATGGGACATGTATTTATTTCTTTATATATTTTTGTTAAACAGAAAATAATCTTTCCTTTTGCTTTCCTAAGAGGCGCATGAGAAGGATTTTTTTACAGGGTTTTTTAACGTTTCTGCTTGCATAATGTTTTCGACTCACCTCCCTCTGCCTCTCGGAGAGCTGAGCCAGGCTCTGTCTGAGTGTGTTGAGATGCTCTTGGTCTTCTCTTGCCTTCTTTTCTTGGCTCTGTAGATCTGAGGTCGCTGTGTTCAGTTTCTTCTCAACCTTTGCCTTCCTATCCGCCAGCTGATCCAGCTTCTCTTTCTGCTTCTGCATGGTCTGACTCTGTTCTGTGACTTTTGACTTAACACAGCGGAGACTCAAGTGAGTGTTTGTGCTTAGTGAACAAGTGTTACTTTATTTTTAGTGGTGGTTTATGTACATGTTTTCTGTTAGAACTACATTGTTTCATATAGTTTACTAAAGACTTCTGGGATCCTCAGACATATATTTCCACCTACACGTACACAAGTTAGTTTAACAATTATGAGGTAAAAATGCCTCTGGAGTGACTTTGGATCCAAACTTTTCTCCCCTCTACCTTGAGTTCATTGGTGTGGGAGAGCTGTGCCTTGAGCTCGGTGTTGGACAGCTTGGTGGCCCTCAGCTCTGATTGGAGACGCTCCAGCTTTTTCTGCAGCCTTCTAGCCTCCACATGTGCGTCGTCTCGTTCTACAGCCAACACGGATCGACTCCTCCTCTCCTCCTCCATCTCTGAAACCTTCTTCCTCATCAGCTGGATGTGGAGTTCTCTGCTCTCTAGTTGGTCTTTTTGTGACTTTACCTTTTTAGGGATTGAGCATATTTTGAGTTATAAGTGTTAAATAATCTTCACTCTTTAGACGAAAGAGGACAAATTCATGATCATTGTTACTACAGGCTTGTGCCTTGTTCAAAGTGAAGTTTCAGTAATGATTCTCCTTAAACCAGTGACATAATTTATTGCAGGTGTACCTTTCGCTGTAAGCTGTACGTCAGACTTTTGCTCTCCACTAAAGCAGCTGCCTCTTGTTTGACAAGTTGTTCTGTGCGTGACATGATGACTTTTAGCCTCATGTCAAAACCGACATCAGCAGCAATATTTTCCACCTTCATCATCTCTGACAGCTGCTCCAAGAACTCCTCATACTGTTAAAAATGCAGTCATCACTGATGTAAATACATGAATCATTTAAAGCTTTGGTTAGATATTTCTTATTATGCAAATACCTGAAACTGTAAACCTGCATCTGTGGATTTACTCACGTGCTGTTTGCTGTGTTTCAGCCTGCCGTGATGTATGTCTGCTGTCAGAAGCTCAGTCTCCAGACTTTGTAGTCTCTGTCTTAAGTCCTGGACTTGCTGCTCTGCAAGTTGAGCCCTCTGCAATGTGCTGTGCTGTAGCTCCATCTGCTCTTTCAGCTCCTCAGTGACACCACTCAGTCTCATCTTCATCTCTGACACAGTCTGCAAAGGCAGAAGGGTAAAAAATAGTTCCAAAAACAAAATATCTTAAAACTGGTGAGCAGCTTTTATAGCTAGAAAATAAATAACTGAAGTAAAGATGTCGTTAGTAGTTATTAATTCCAGGTTGTCGGTTTTTCTTTAGTATTTTAACTGTAATAGTGTAGAATTGCAGATTTTATATAAATAATTGATCTTCTGGGACAAAATCAAGCTACATTTGTTGTTTAAAGAACAAATTTATGGTAGGATGAGTTTCTCATGATTAACTGTGAAAGCTGAAATGAGTTGGTCCCATAAGAAGGTATTCATACAGTGCACGTGTCACAGGGATTTTGACTTTTCAAGGCTATTTCCTTTGTATGCAACATGGATCAATTGACACTGTGTCAGAGATCCTCACTTTGATTTCTGTACCTTATTGCAGATGTCATCCAGTTTCACTAAAATGTCTGTCTCTGTGGACAGTATGACACTTCCCGACTTCCCCTGCAGGACGCTGGCGACCTTTTCCAGGAACACCTGAAGTTTCACCTCAGCTGCATGGGCCTTTCTCTGAAGCTCCTCCACCTGTTTCTCCAAACAGTGTGACTCTCGCCTGGCTGCCTCTATCACTCTCCTGTTGGCTTGCAGTCTTTCGCATAAAGTTTCCTTCTCAATCTCAACATTCCTCCTTCCCAATGCCTGGCCATCCAACTCCTGAAAGAAACAACACCAAAGATTTTTATATAAGACCATATTCTGGAGTTGATTTCAAATGTCTTTAAATCATTCCAGGATGATATTTACTTGCTATAATTAAATCTGACTAAAGAAGTAGTGGAAGAACATTGTTCATGCAACACAGTTTTCTTTAGTGTGGCTGTTTGTTGGGAAATCAAAGTTTGCCTAAACAAAAATCACTGGAACAGCTGAACAAAAAAACAGTCAGACTAAACTGCGCAGCAAACACATGTTAGAAGATGAATGGGTACCATTCTGAGTGATTCAAGTGCTGCAGCGCTGCTGGCAGCCTTCCTCCTCTCTTGGTTCAGCTCTGCCACCAGCCTCAGCACCGTCTCACTGCTGGCTTTGCACTCCAGCTCACAGGACTTCACGCTTTCCTCCAAAACTGCAATCCTCATCTTTAGCCTCTCCTTCTCATTACACTAATAATCATAAAAGGAAAAAGATATGAGGTGTTTATACATATATATCCCTTCAATATTTGTTATTTTAATACAAGATAGTTTCCAACATTAAGAACTACTTAGTGCTTAACTGCTGTATTGATTGTGTGAGTTGGCATTTAAAGAACATTAAGATTTTAAATCATACCTGATCTGAGTTTTCTATGGTTTCCATATTTAGAATTGTTGCAGGGGACACAGTATGTGGCTGTTTCTGTTTTATGAAGTCTCCTGGTAACACTAAACAGAGGCTATGCTTGCCTCACCCAGAGGGGGCGCTGTAGCCGCAAACATCAGTTCACGAATATTTATTTAATTCTTTATTTATTTTTTGTGAATGTTAATTTTTAATGTCGGATCAAATTGATGTACAGAAACTTACATGTCATACAAGCCAGTGAAGATATGAAAGAAAAAAACAAGGTATGAAACTGTTGAAGGTTGAGGTTAAGTAATATTAAATTACCCTGACCTTAGACTGTCAGGTAAACACATGCGAGCGTTCTTTAGTACGTAAACCATTCATATATGCACTATAATTATAATATATACACATTATTATAGCATATAAAATTATTGGGAACTCTGGAGTGATATTTCTCTGACTTGAGTTGTTTGGTTTCATTTACAGTCATTGGGATTGAGTGACAACAGGAGCTGCAAGTCAGAGATCGGGGTATAAAAACTTAACCTATTCACGTCATGTCAAACAGGAAATGAGGGTCAATAAAACTTTATTTGCAAAAACAACTAGTACAACAAACACGCCTCCTGTTTCTGTCATGCAACTTGTGACATAGTTGTTAAGTTTTGGGGTTTTGTTTTGACACAACGTTAACGCGACTGCTGTTTTCTGACACGTCGTATTACTTTAACATTGACTCAATCGCTTCTGTTTTATTTCTGGTAAGCTAATCATGTTGTCCACTGATGTTTCCTGTTAGCATGCATTCAGAGGTTATCAACCATGTATCAGTTTGTCATGTGTCATTCTCCTCCCTCCCTCTGTTTGGTTGAATCTTAATAAAAGCTTTAGTGTGGAAATCGCCATTTAGCGTAGTCAAGGTCAGTCTTGCGTACTTTGGATTTAGAATGTGTATAATTTGTGTATAATTTCTTATATTGTGAGTGTGTGATGTTAAAAGTACACACAGGGATATTAGACCCAAGTTGTTTACACATTCCTATGTACAGTACTATTTATTTTTATCTATCTCTTGAAGATGGTCTATCTTTTCCCTCTGTGTTGTAGTGCATCTGTACGATTGTCTATGGAAGATGTTTCTCCGGACGTTGTGGTGCAGACTGGGAGCTCAGGGGCCTGCAGTGATCAGACCAGTCTGCATTACCACCTCAACCAGTTTCTCCCAGTCTATTAAACCCCACCAGTATGACTTTAAGCCCAAGACTCACTGTGGTCCAAAGACCTGTCATTTCAACACTTTAAGTCAGCAGCACACACATCAAAGACACGTTCCACCTGCTTTGGGTGGATTTAAAAGGCCTTGCGCTGCTTTAATAACTGATCCTGAGATACTCACCAGCCATAGAACTGGACAGGCACGTCTTTATTCATCTAACATTGTAAAGTCAGTGTTAAAATCAGCTATAAAACCAGCAACAGTTCCTGGAAAAAGGGCTCCCAAAGGACCACGCACAAAACAACCCTCCCGGGCCAATCAGCCTTCCATGCACGAAGACAAGGTGGTTTCTCCTGTTATCAGATGTGTAATATATTTTGCATTTGTTGTTTTGGCAAGTGTTGATTCAGTCATTAATTCAAGTGTCTTTGTGCATGTAGGATATGATGCAATGCATTGCTTTTGCAACAGCAGATCAGTATCATTTGCCAACACTAGGCCATGACTTGATAAACCAAGGCTTCCATGAGATAGATTTACCGAGAGGTATGACTCAAAGTGCACTTAAATTACAATACGATTCTACGGGTGATTTAACTGTGGTGTTCGCTGCTTGGTGCACATTATGTGACTGTCATGTTTTATTTTCAGATGCCTCAAATGTGCTGGTCATAAGCACAGACATGACTGCAAAACCAGATGACGACGCTCTAATATTCTTCTTCAGGTAGAAACAAAGTGTTTTGTGCTGATTAGTAATGATTTTAAAATTTGCTGAGTTTAAAATGTTACTCTTTTTGCCGTTTAACTTGAATGAAATATTACTTTGTCTGAAATTGAACTTTAAGGAAAGGTCTTTTACTCAGCCAGAATTGTTGTGTTTTAACTCGGGGGGGGGGGGGGGCAAAGGGCTTTGCAACGCAGCATTAGCAAACAAAATTAGAAAACATTTGCCCTACCTTTGAATTCAATATGAA
>JAOXYM010000021.1:19008044-19029207 GCA_028567055.1 Leptatherina wallacei
CTTGGGCAACACAGGTGTTCTCAGTCACTGCTGTTTACACTGTTTAGTAACATTTCACAACACCTTTCTAAAGTTTTATGGTGTGTTCAAGACGTCCAGGGCCATCTTGAACTTTTACCATACAGCTGTAAGTCTTGACTTCATTGATGAATTTTAGTATGAAATCCTGTCAAAACTTTCAGCCTTTTATCACAAACATCAATCTCTTCAGGCTGTGACACAAGTGTCAAAAGATTTGTGTAAATAAACAATAAATTAAAGTCTTGCAACAGTGCAGCACGTCCAAACAGCAATACAACACAGTAGAGCTATTGTTGAAGTATTTGCTGCCTTAGCCAACACCAGCTAAGTTACGCAAGCACAGCTGGCAAGTTAGCAAACAGCTAAAAACATAAACAACACAACAGCCAGTTTATGAACTTCCAGTTGTTTTTATAGCTCATGTAACCTGTTTATAGCCTGGTCATTCATATTAACTTGTTTCAGTGATAAAAGTGCGGCTGATAAAAGAAAACCGATAAAAGAAAAAAACTTTTATCAGCTAAACAAAAGCACATGAACATGGCCAGCCAGTTAGCATTAGCTGCTACACCTCGATAGCCTACTTTGTCAGCCAGCCGGTAGCTTCTGGAAACAGCTTACCCGAGTTATGGGAGTATCCAAGTGGCTTTCCTTTATATTTTCTTTCTTAAATCAGCTCTGTCGATATCACCAAGGTGGAAAAAACTGCTACATAAGCTGCTTGCAGTATTGAATGTGTCCAAATCTTCTTATCCTATGAACTGGCTGCAGCTGGTTCGGCGGGCCTGAGTCCTTCGCTGCTCTGAGTCGGACGGTCGGGGGTGTGTTGATCCTGGTCTGGGGCGCCACCTTACTACGTCATCACGTAAAGTGACCGGTCATATTTAGGTTTATGGGTGCAGACCAGACCAGACAGAGAGCACTGAAATAGACAGACTGGGGAATACCCTGAGGACTGTTTTACATTTAATCACTTTAAATAAACGGTGATAATGTTTTAAGACTGTACTAGGCATCTGCACAGACTTGGACCAATAATGTATATAAATTTCCTTAAAGTATATCCAAAACCATGACCAAAACTAAAAACAAATCAATCTTTTGTTTAATAGATCCTATTTATATGTGTAACATCCCCCAGTGATGAAGCAAGAGCTATTAAAAACACACCAATGAGACAACAGACTTGAGAGAGGCTTTATTCATGTGTCTTCTTAAAAATCAAGACATGAACTTACAAACAGAAAAATACACACTACTTTCATCAATATAAATCCCATTTGCACATGTGTGTTTTTCTATGTCCATTTGTCAGATTTATAAAGTCCCAGACTCATGAGGCCACCTCTGAGATGTGGTGAATATTTGATAAGGTTAGCTGTGCCTCCCGTGCTGGGTAGAAGCGCCTGGAGCGAAGCCACAGTCTCCCAAACACCCCCGTGATCAGCAGCAAGATTACCAGCAGCCCTCCGAGGACAAAAGTCTCCACTGGAGGAACTCTGCCAGCATCTGCAGAGAAAAAGATGCCAGTGGAACCATATCTATATGAACTGTTCTCATTGTTCAAGTCTTTGAGCTCTTAAAATTCTAAAGTCATAGAAACTACATAAATACATACTCGGATTGGGCTTTTCATTGTCAGTAAGTAGTCTCTTGATTGGTCCATAAGACACTGTGTGGGACAGTGGGATGTCTCTCCGTATTCTCATTAACCCATCTTCCACGGAACAGTTCTGCTCGCCAAAGAATAGGTGGAAAATATATGCAATTAGCCTTAGTTCTAAGTAACTTATATCTGAAACAAAGACAGCTTAACCACCAGTCCATATGAAAAAAAATAGCTCAAAGCTGATAGGTTTATATTAGGTACAGAACCCTCATATATATATCAGGCTACGTGTCTGAACTGGTCTGCAGCTATCAGTTTGATGTATAGGTGTTGCATGAGCTCACTCACAGGCTGGCACAGTCCCGGGCTGTTGTGGCAGATCTGGACGTTGCAGTGAAGGAAAACGTTGGTGTAAGAGCTGCCGACAAACTTAAACATTTGTATCCTGAACATGGCCTCTGGACCCTCCCCATTCTTCAGCACACTGAGAGTTTGTTCATTTGTCAACACCGGACAACTAGGGAGAGAGAGAAAAAGTTACCATTGCCGGCTCATAGTGAGTTTTCTATTTAGAACTAAATATTGTACTTAAAATGTACAAATTAAAAAGTGAGAGCTCCTCTGATGAATTGTATATCTATGAAAAAAGTATAATTGAAGGTAATGAAACACAGAAAGACACAAATGTGCCTTAAATTCTCTTTAGCACTGGGAAATCAGTGTGCATTTCAGTGTCCTGCTGTTGCTACCAATGGCAAATACTGCCTGGTTGTCAAGGGCATGCACAGCTGTTGAAATGAAACGCATGTGGCCTCTCAGACAGGAGTCACATGACCTGGCTCTGAGAGTTGTTGTTTGGCCAGCTCTCTAGGCAACAAATTCTCTCATTTCAGATTTCAACAGCACTCCAGTAAGGGGACTTAGTGCTGTTTGCAAAAGTGAAGCAATAACATGGTCACAGAGCATGCAAAAAGCAAGTGTCAAGACCTTTGGAGCAATTTATTAGAACATTTTGAGCTGTGAGACAGAGATAAATAGGTTAGAAAATTAATGTTAACTGCTCTATTTTAGCAGTCTGTAGGCAGACCTCTCTCTGATGAAGGTATACTGAATATTGCTGTATGGATCACTGGTTGGGGTAGCCCAGCATCTCTCAATACGAAGCATCAGGTGAGCTGGTATCTATGAGACAAGACAGGGTTAGATGGCAGTCTGGTTATTCTTTACAAAAGCAAACACTTCTTCATAATGAGCTATGAAATGCTGATTCATTATAAGTAAACAACAGGTGTACAGAGAGGTTATAACAACATAGAAGTAGTGCAGATCTCAAATGACTATTTAGTCACGGGTGGAGTGTTAGATTTCCAGCATCTATCCGCACAGCATGTTGCTTAAGGTTGGGCAACTATGTGGTTAAACTGATCCAAATATAGCTGTCAATGCTAAGAATACTTGAAATCCTTCAGTCAAAATGTCAATCAAGACTCCTGCTATAAATACAATTTTTTCTGATCTTTCATATTTATAAATGACATGAAGGAGAAGTCTGGTTATTAAAACGAATTCCCAGGGGATAAAAAAAAGAACAAAAACAAAAACAAAAGAAAGCCAAACATTTTATTCACCATGAAAACTTTCACAAAGATGTTATCCTCCAGGGTCAGTGAGGGCACAGTAGTCCATCTGTCCTCAAAGGCTTCATCTTTATACAGCAACATTGACACTGAGAAATTCCCATCCTCTGTGTTCAAAGTGATGGTTCTGTAGGATTAAAACAGATTTACTATGACTACAGGCTGTTTTTCCAGTTGGGTCAAATGTTACATAAACTTAAAAGAACACTAACCTGACATCCACTCTGATCATGTTCTCACCGTTGGGTTGTTGCACCATGTAGTTGATGGGGTAGCGGCAAACAAATGTTATGTTGATGTAGTTCCTTGTGATGATATCCGAGTAGTTATTGTGTATGGTGTTAATGAACATTATGTGTGTATCATCTGAGGCCTACAGACAGGTTAAGAGAGAAAAAATGCAAATGTCAGTGGAGTGGCTAGTTTAGGTTTTCATCATAAAAAAGCTAAATGTTTTCCTGTGGAGTTATTTTTGCCAGTACACACTAGAAAACACTTATGTTGTCTCTCACAGGAACCACTACAGAACTTAATCCTTCAACACCACGTGTATCTTCTTTGATAAATACAGTATCTGAGACCTATTGCATCACCATGTAGTGAAAACTTTGCTCAAAAACCCTGTTGTATAAATTCTGACAATTGTCTTCTGCCCTCTGGTGGACACCTTCTGCACTACAATCATTTAGACATCGCATGGTAATCAATAATCTATTTGTATATCTTAAGTATTTTTTGCTAAAAGGCAAAATAAAGACTTCAGATTTTTTTAATATATCATTTTTCTGCCCATTTTTTCTTGGACTAGGAGTTAGAGCGTTATAAGAGCAGGTATCTCTTAAAAAGAGTCTATATCTAATCATGTTCTATCTGACTGTCACGTCATCTCCATTCTGAATCAAAACAATGCACACAATTTTCAATTTTAGTTTTAGCAATAACTGGTCGTATATCATTCTGAATAAAAGCAACCAGTTTTAAGTTGACTCTGTCAGATTATTTTTATTTCAAATTAATCTCCAGATTATTTCCTTGCTAAAGAGATTAATTGTATGGTTTATGAAAATCAGAAAATTGCTTTTTTATTTAAAAAAAAAAAGAAAAAAAGTCTATTACTACATCCTTGAGTCTCAAAATTGCTTGTCTTACACACCCAAAAGTAAGTAAAAAAAGAGATAACTGATGTCAGAAGCAAGTCCTCAAAACAATCTTGAAACCATTAAAATAGGAACGGGTGAAAAACTTGGTGTCTGGGTTTAGTCTAGGATCCTACTGAGTGAAGATGGAGGATGACTTCTGTAGTCAGGGTGCAGAATGAATCACATATCTTTTACTGCTCCAGACACACTATGAGCTCCGCTGACAGATATGATGCTGACACGCATCATATCCCGCTGGCACCTGATAATACAAAGGCACAGTACAGGAATATCACTGAAACACAAGCATGGCTGCTCTCATGTTTCAATAACATGTCTGGCCTGTAAACCCTTGCATTCTGTCATGTCCTCACTAGATGCTGTTTAAAAGGATCCTCAGTCAAGGTGAATGCAAGACCGATAGTGATGGCGTTCTTCTTCTTTAGCAACAACCATCTCATACGGAGTAGACAGGCTTTTCTCTGCTGCGATGGAAAATCCTTGTAAAGGTGGAGTACTGGGAGATTTTCTCCCCACTGAGAGCTGTGTTAACCTTTTGCTTGCTTTACAAGAAAAACTTTCATGCATACCAAGCAAGCAATTTAAGGACACTCTTGTGCTGAAGCAGGGACTTAAACATCACTAAAGCCCATGAGAGTGGCTGGATTAAAGCGATCAGGGGACTAGTTGGCTGCAGATTTATACCCTTCCTATTCAGTGAACTTCAACAAATAATCAACATTTCCATGTAAATCCTGATAATTTAGAGGTACAAGGCCATTCAGGGTCCTCTCGCTGGTCTGAATGAGGCCCTGGGCTGTTATAGGAAAGAGGAACAACACTGTCCCTCTTTCTTGACACAAACAGCCACTCCCCTCTTCTTTTCTCTTCACTGCTTTCTGTCTGGGCTTCCGAGTATGTGCCTTTCTCTGTCTGTCTTACTATACTCGCTATGAGCCAATTCCTTAGCACATATGAACACAGAGCCTTACAGTCCACAATTACATCCCTAAAGGAAAAAAAAGTTATTTCTACTCTTACCAAAAAGGCAGTAAACAGCCACAAGTGGCTTCTTTTTAGTACCAAAGATCCTGATTGAAAGGGAAAAATTCCAACAGCAGTAGACATCGTAAAACAGATAATTTATTATGATGAGGATTTTATGTTACCAATGATGGGGATGACAAGAGTAGCTTGTCTTCGTAACAATTAAAGCTTTTGTCTTTTACCTTTGTGAAGAGCTGTTCTAAATGTCTAAGTTCACGTGCAACATTTGATTAATTAGACCCCTGACTTCTGCAGACGCCACCTCTCAGAGAAATCTTCATAGTCTATAAAGAAAATGATGAACTGAATATTGAACAGCATACCACGGTGGTCCCACAGTCTGAGAGATTCGTCTTGATGCTGAAAACATAATAGTCTCCCACTTCAACGCCGCGGCACTCTGGATCATTTAAATGCAAATCCCAAACCTAAACAAAACAATATTAAAGCTAATTTCAATTATTTGGAAACAAAAGCAACATATTTTAGGACGTCATTACTTTGCTGCTTTTCAATATATTTAAGGGAAAATATGGTTCATATGGTTTTGTTGGTGCTGACTTACATGAACTGGGGGCACTTTGTTGAGGAAAAAAGCGCTCGGAATAACAACTTCCATGTGGTCGTTGGTACAAATGACTGTTTCATTGAGCTCTAATGGATACAAGAGTAAAACCAGGAAAAACCATTACATTTCTATGCACTTTGTGCATGATCACTTAAGCCCAATAAGAGATTTGATACTTTCTTATAGAAATCTTATATGTGATTGCAACAGCTACCTGTAAAGAATAAACATAATGTTGCATACATGTTTACATGTAAATAATTCTGAATATAATTGTGTTCACACTTCCAACCTTGAAGGACATATAGTATTTTTGCAATGATCTGATTAATAATCACATTTAAAAGAGGTAAAATAACAAAATAACACTTGAAAATGTTTTTTGTTAAAGTGAAATTAAATTTAAAAAAACTTCAGAAAAATACAGAAAAACCAAAAGCAGTTTTGTTTGACCTTTGACATTTCATCTCCAGATGTGTGTGGTCTGTGCAGTGCCCACTCACCCTCCTCTTCAGGCTCCAGATAGACTGCCGAGGTGACCATATTCACGGTGAACAGTAACCAGGCAAAAAGCACACAAGCAGGCGCCATCTTCCACACACCGTCCGACTGGTTTCTCTTAGCTCGACCACTCCACTGTCTTTGGCCCTTTCCCTAAAAACTCTGAATCTTCTGCGTGCTATTCACCACAGCTCACTGTCACCAGAAGACGTAGTGCCCCTCTCTTGCTCTTGCTCCAACCCATGAAACACAGCTCTAATGAACTGAAAGCCTCCCCTCCAGGCCTTAAAACACCAGCTTGAATGATGCCCCCACCGACAACAATGAAATTCCGCACATGAATAGGGGGGACTGAGAGGAGTCCAAGGTAACATGTATGACACCGCCTACTACGGCGAAGTCCTCTTAGTAAACACCTTACAACGGTTTCTTACCACAGGGAGCAACAAGACGTCTGGTAACCATGTAAAGAGGAGCAGCAGCACGGGGCTGGCACTCTTTGTTGTCTCCATCTTTTGTCTGGGCACTTTAAAATCTTTAATAGTGCGGGAATCCCAGTCAGTCAGGTGAAAAGAAACTCATTACGAGTCAAGGGCAATTCAGTGACAAAGCAAAAGACTGGTTTGTATGTGTGTGGTTGAACACACCATAAAATACAACAACTTTGTGCAAGAGATGGGAAAATAGTTTTCAATGCATTAAAAAAACATAGACGTGTAAAGTTCAGAATCAGCCCCATAATAAGCCTGAACAGAAAAAAAAAAAAAGATAACAGCCAAAATGAGGCAGAAAACCTCTTCACATTTTTCACCTTTTATGAGTTTCATTTATAAGATCAGTTTCCAAGACACTGAATCTTTTGCTTTTTTGACTTGCAAATGAGACAGGCGTCATTCATTGTCACACACGACTGCCTGGCATTGTTTTAGCTTCTGACTAAAGAAAATCTCGATCCAATGTCTCTTCCTTGCTCCAGCTGTAAAAGAGGAACAATGAGTTGAGGCCAGAAATGAATACGGATAGATAGCTTTCTTCCTGTTTCCACTTTAATAAAACAAAGAAAAAACAGGACAAAAAGAGCTGGTTTTATCCTGTCGTTGGGAGATTTTTTATTTCCTGAATGTTATTTGTTCATCTCAATGTGACTTCAGTTGAAACCCATTTTCAGCTGCTGTGTAGAAACGCTTATAATAACATTCAATTAAGACGATCAGCAGCAATGTGCAGTCGAGTCAGTCAAGATAATCAAACGTGCTTAAACGACGACGACGACGACAGGAGACCCAAATACATCTGCTCCAAAAAATTTAAAATTTGACTGCAAATACATTTAAGAAACACGTTGTGACACGTTTTCAGGAATCTGGTAAAATATTTTCAGGATGCTTATTTAAAAAAACACAAACGGAATGTGCAAAAAAAATCATAGTATCGCCGCTGCGTTTAGAGTGAAGCTCTCTTTGGCTGCTTTTACTACAGTTGAAATCCTTTCACACGCAGGTCGTCGTTCAGATTCCCTCCAGAGTTTCAGTGTCGTCAGTAAACAGATCGGCCAGGTCGGCTACTGTCAGTACGGCAGCCTCAGAGTGCTTCATGGCTGTGCTGGTGTGACTGGAAATGAACACAGATGTCATCATGACTTTGAGATTCTCCCCACCTGCAACCCTCTGCATTTATGATTTTCATTGAAAATACACTTCACTATCTACAGACCTTTTTTCTGCTGTCTTCAGCATGGCTTGCATTCTCTCTTCAATTGTTGATTTGATGAGAAATCTGTGAACAAATGTCGGCCTAGTGGACAGAAGAAACAGAGATCTAGTTGAATTATGACTGATCGAGTATTCATTTAACTTCTACCAAAAAAAAGAAAGAAGAGGAACACATAATCTTTATTTAATAAATGTTCTTTTATTTGTTCATTAGCTAATAGGATCTATTAAATTAGTTGACAAATATAATGAGAATGCATGATTTTCATTGTGCTTTGTCTGAACATCAGTGCTTGTTTTCCACTGTTCTGGCTGCATTGTGTCTTTCTTAAAGTTATTTTCTCCAAGTTAGGTCAGAATGGCTCCATCTCTCTTATTTTCCCATCCTGCTTTCTTATCCATGTGTACAAATTATTCTTCTGCAGGACAATATCATCTTTAGCCCTGTAGATGGCTCACAGCTCTCTGCAGATGGACTGACCTCCTTGTTAGGAATACAACTAAATCCTCCCCACACTATTAAAGTATAAACGTAAGCACAACGCAGATACAACCTTGTGCATTCTTGGTTTTGACGTATAAGTTAAGAAGATTTTAGCATTCAAGATATGCCAAAAAAAAAATCCTGTTAATAACAGAACGCTCAGTCCTGTTTTACATATTCTCCTGCAACTTGGAGCATGTAAAGCTGCCAACCATTGTACCATTAGGGGAATTTAAAGTTATTCTGAGGGGACTGGACAAAGCATCTTTGAGTTGCTCTTGTTTTTAGAGTGAAGTTTCTTTTAGATGTAACCTGCTTTTTGCCTTTATATAAACTTAAATGTATATTCTGTATTGTTAGAGCTGTCAGTAAGTGTAACTAAATGTTGTTTTGTCCGTCTATAACAGGTCTCTCTTGTAAATGAGACTGTATGTCTCAATGGGACTAATAATATAAAATAAAAGCTGTTGTTTTGCAGTTGTTTAAGTGTAGGATCATTGAAGGAGAAAAAGGAAAAAAGACAACTGACAAGTTTTCACTCCTATTTTGCAAAATGTTTACAACTTTATTCCACCTTCATGCTGGAAAGCTGTGTAGAAAACGTAAAGGTTTACAGGCACATACTTCCTGCCACTTACTTGGTTTGGCCGATCCGGTGCACCCTGCCTATTGCCTGGAGCTCATGAGCTGGGTTGAGGATTGGTTCAACCAGCAGGACGTGTGTTGCTTCGATGATATTCAGCCCGTTGGAGCCGGTGTGGAGAGGAAGGAGGAGAATATTTATCTTCTCGTCGTACTTAAAAGAACTCAGATTCTCCTGGAAAATTAAAGTCAGTAATGGACAATTAGCATCACACCTGGATCAACACATTGTCTGCATCCAATTATTCACCTTTCCACAAATTTAAACATCAACAATATCCCTCTGATGCACGAATTATTAAAAAAAAAACATTTCTACAGACATCTATAGTGATGCTTTTCTTTATTTTTAAACTTAAATATTATTAATAAAATAATATTCTATCATATTTGTGTAATATATATATATTCGACAAAACTATGCTAATTATAAAACTAAATAACTTTCTAACATATTTCTGTATTCTTCAGTAAGTGTCATAGCATTGGATGAGTCACTGAGGTCCACTGAAGAGGTTAATTTGCAAATGTCCATGCACATACTAGAAAAAAGCCTTTAAATAATAGGTGCCCACACTAGAGCACACAATGCTTGAAAGGGATATTTTAATTTCAGTCGAGGCAAATGTCTGAAAGAGTCTTTGATAGCTGGGAACTATCAGAACTACTAGCCTTAATCTATATTTTTTATCGCTGGAGTTATTAAGTCAAAAGCAGCCGTGGTGGCCAACGTGTAGAATCAGAAACAAACTCAGACCTGAAATTTGTGAATGCCATTGATTTGCGAAAAGTCCATGTTATTGTCAAACAGGGCCTTAGCGATGATGTCGAGAACACTCTGCCACTGTTCAAAAGACATGAAGAAAGAAACCGGGTCAGATCCAAACTCGGTGTCACCAACACAGATCAAGACACGGAGCGGAAATGGTTTGCAGTTACCGTGGAAAAGACCAGACACTTGGCACCGGGGTCGGTCACTTGAATCCTCTTCAGTGTTCTCACTACGGCTTCCACTTTGGTCGAGTGGCTTCCCTGAAACAGGAAGAGAAAGTTATCGAAGCTGTATGAACCATCAGTATAATCCTAACATTTTTATTTATAATAAACCTTATTATAAATAATAAATCTGACCTTGACTGGTATGTCTTGGTCCTGACTGGATGACTGCGTGGTGAACACGTAGGAGATTTCAGTGTGTGATGTAGTCTGCCTACAAATGGCACACTTAATGGCTCGCCGCCTTGAGCCCACGCTGTACTGCTCCACAATGATGGCAATGCACTCATTACAGAAGCAGTGGCCACAAGTCAGCACTGCCCACTGGAAAACAGAGAGAAAAAGAAAAAAAGCCACTGTAGATATTGGATATTGGATGAGCTAATATAGTTGATGAAATCATAAAACGGCTCATTTACAGCATCTGAGATGTTTTCTATGTTCTACTGCAAATAAAATAATTGCTTATGAAATTAGCAAATAATAACATTAACACAGTCTTTTTATTTTTATAAATTATAGGTGTACAGCGACTGGTCTCCATGGTAACTCAAGTCTCCTTTAACACTAATTAGGAGGTATAAATTGGGTGTAAACATAAAACTCACCCAGTTTTTCCAAGTTGGCACATATTTGAGCAAAAAATGCTGCATAAACCACGGACACATTTGCAACCTACAATCAAACTCACCTCCTGCCCCAGCGGCCGAGCACAGATGGGACACGGCTCTGGGTTCAGCCCTCCTGTAGACTTGTCCTGCGACTGCAGCGGGGAATGAAGACAATTATAGATAACATCTACAAATGAGCTGCACTTTTTCTTTACAGCTGATTATAAAATTACCTTCTCCAGATTTGTGAGATACAGAAACTGCCCAAGCTTCTTTTGGAGTTGAGACTTGGCCACAGCCTGGTCGTTGAGCAGTTTGACTCGGTTCTGCTCCACCTGCGAGCAAACACAATCCAGAGAGTACAGGAATTGAGTGAAAGCAGTCAAAGAAGAATATTACATCCTTGAAAACGTTCATTAACAATAACCACAATCAAATACTTGATCAGCAATTCCATGTAAACCCTGCAGTCTGCACATGTCGCCAAATGTCCATTTTCCTTGCAAGACTTTATATTCAGGCTTTTAAGGATTGGAGAGGCAGACCGTAGCAGTAACTAAAAATATTAGTGGGAAAAATAATCATTGACCATGTCATAAAGGTTTATCAAGCAAAATTGAGAAAGTAAAAACACAGAAATATTGATTGGACAGCTTTAATAATAAACCACTTTTCCTGTTTTCATCGCCAACACAAAGGAGCTCCGTACAAAGTCCAAAACAAGTATGAGAATCCTGTAACAACAGAAATTTGTTAATGTGTTGAACTCACCTCATGTGGTTCTATGATGTGCAGTAGTTTGGGTTTCGGCTCATCAGGCAGACGTACACGCAGCCTCTCAGTGGCCATGCCCAATTCATCAATGGCTGAAACATGGTTGCGCAGCACCATCCAGTACTCATGCAGCACCTGAAAAGAATGTCATTTTACTTGTGCTTTTCAACTATTACCGGCTTGTTTGAAAGAAAAAAGCGGGTCATATATACACATGCAAACCTTATACTCCTTCTTCCAGTTCTCAAAGAGCTCCATGAAAGTGTTTCCCTCCTCCACCAGCTCCAAGCGTTTGGCTTTGGCGAAAGACAAGATGGCTTTCAGAGTGCGCTCAGTTTCACTGGCTGCCCACAGACCGCGGCTGGTGGTGGGAAGACGGTCGTCCACCAGCCCATCTTCATCCTCGATCATTTCCTCAAAGATGGCCGTCTGACCTTTCACCCTGTCAAGACGTTTTCCCAACATATCAATGTGGTTATGTCATTTGGATGATACTCAAAAGAACTGAATAGAAATTCTGGACTTACGTGTGAGCAAACAGCTTGGATTCATAATCAGTGAAAAGTTCGTCTGCTTTGCAAAAGACACAGCTGAGATCATGGAAGGACAAGTACGTCATTAGTCTTACTGATGATTAGCAAACACATTGACAAATGTTATGAACTGAATGATATTGGGCTTCAAATTCCTCCAGACTATAAAATGCTGATAACTTACTTGTTGAGAGGCAGTCGCATTGGCCTGAGGTGGCAAATAGTGGCTTCGTCTATGACTTTTTTTGAAGCTGGACCCTCAAGTCTCTTCACTGCGTCTTGCACAGTCTTCTGCGATTTCATCAGATCTTGCATTTGTGTGGTGAGTAGAAACTGGAGACCGCAGGCATCCCGGAACCTGTGAAAACCAATTCGTTCTAAGCATGTTGGCCTTACGGTAAAGGCTTAATGTCCACATATTAAAAAAAAAAAAGCTTTACTTGTCCGCCATGGAGAGCTTGTTGGGTTGTTGCTTGTAGCTGCATGTCAGCTCATTCTTGACGCGGGACACCAGATCATCGTCGGTGGAGCAGCGGATCGCCCTCTGAATAACTTCCAGCCACCAGGGAGAGTTCAGATTGACCTGAAGAAAGAAATGTAAACAAGTATGTATTTAATTGTACCACTGGACTCATCTCAGCGGGGTAATCAAGTTATTTATACAGCAATGCCAAACACAGTGGCGCTTTGGACTGTGTGGGAAAACGTTCAAGATATTCTCCCACCCAAGTTTCTCTGTAGATCATCGTAGAAGTAAGTTTATCCGATTTCACTGCACAGAAGCTGTCATTAAATTATTGGAATGGTGGTTTTATTAGATGATGCTGTGGCAATAAACATCTGGATTTTATCAGAGTAGTGTGACAGTCTGGAAAAGCTTTACAAGAGTACACCGAGTCTTAATCAGTCACAGTTTCTGAGGCATTTAGTCATTCAACAAAGAAACGCACAATATGTGAATAAGAGCAGCTTGATTGGGGATTCCACTGTAAATTGCTAAAATATGGAAGTTTGGTGACTATGGTGAGTTTATCTGAGTGTGTTAGACTGGCTTTGAGAGCTTTGATTTTAAACATCTTCAGTCGGACTAAAATTATCTTTTTTTTCCTCTAAGTGTCAACTAAACCAGCTCAATGACTTTGACTAAGTCAGTGAGATAGTCTATATGTCTTCGCCTGATTGTGATCCTACATAGTGCAACTTCTCTGAACGTAGATGACTTCTTACTTTTCGCTTCAGCTCTTTGATGTTCTGCAGCACCGGCTGCAGGGCCTGATGGGCGTCAGCCACCTCAGAGTCGTATTTAGTCATGTAGTGCTGTCGCAGCTGCTCAGCCTGCAAAGACAAAAACAGTTATGAAAGCAACGAAAAAGCAATTCATTTATTCAAAAAAAAAAAATACAGATATCTATATTAAATGGAGTACCTCTTCACTTAGTCGGTCATCTCTGAGAGTTGGAGGAATCCCAGGATGCTTTGCGCTTAGCAGTTCCATCAAGTTGTGGGTGGCATGAAGCCTCTGTTTTACCATGATGGTTAAAAAAGAAACAAACAATAAGAGATTGTTGTCGCAGCTACACACAGGAGTATAAGTAAATTCTACTTTATCCCATGAGCTTAAGAGTATTTCTTTTAAAATGATTTAATACTATCAGACATTATCTAGGAGCAGATGTTTTCCTTTTCAGCAGGGAAACTCCTTGGAAACTAAAAGGAAAAATGAAGTGAATGAGACCATGCACCTGTAACGAATCTGTTTTCAGCCGGTCTTTATGTTCCTCTGATGAACGGAGGACTTCTCTATACATCTCTGCTGCCTCTAAAAACTCATCTGCATGTGGAAAAGTAAAGAGAGATCCTTATTATGTTCATAACCTGAAGTGTTAATGAGATGTGCTATAGGAACAAGACTAGCATGGCGATAACATATGCATAGCCTCTGTGCGATGAGCTTCAACAAAACATATCGGCACAAAAAGTGTGGGGAGATGAAGATGAGATCATGGTTTGTGTTTTGTTTGAACCTATTCCCATGGTAAAATGGGAGTAAAGGGATCACAAGCATAGAAGAGGGGGTTTATACTTCGGATGATGTGGATTCCAGCCAGGCCATTGAGAGCGCACACCAATTGTCTGTGAGCTTCTTCACACTCCACTCGACATTTCTTCTGCAGGGACTTGAGGAGCTCCTCCATTGTCATGGTGCTGGGGGGGAACACAGACAAACCCACTTAACAAATCCTCCAATGTAAATTGAGGCTTTAAATAAACACAAATACAAGATGTTTTACTGACAAAAAAGGTTGTTAGGGTCTATAACCTCTCCTGTGATGCTCTATTTATTCACGTTAGACTGTTAATTAACCGGCGCAGCTGCTTTGAAAAGAGACGTCTCATGTCTACCTTTTCTGTAGAGGCAGGAACTCCCCCCTCACGGCCTGTGGATGGCAGCAGGCCTGCCGCAGCCTCAGCAGAGGATAAAGAATGGTGTTGACAGTACGGCGGTCGAGGCTGCCAAGTTTTAGGCTCCAGTCGGAGATCTTCCTGAGTTTGACCAAAGCATCCTGGGAGCAGACCTCGTGCTGGCGGTGGTAGAAGTGACCCTCAACGGGGGAAAAGTGCAACCAGTGGACCTCTTCTGTCTGAGGAGGAATCTGAATCTAAAGAAACAAAAAAAAAGAAAAGGAAAGAAAAGAAAACAAAGGAAATTACACAAAAAGTTTGGCTTTTTGATCTTTGAAAAGGACCTGAAAACACTTTATTCTAATGAAATTATTCAAGTCTGGTTAATAAGATTGAAGAAAGGCTACAGAGGGATGCTGAACTTTTAAACTCCTACCTGATCGATGACGTCTTTCTTAGCCGACCGCCATAAAATCTGAGCAATTACGTTGTACAAAGGCTGCGAGTTTCCACGTCGGTGGGGGCGATAAAGCAGCTGGTCCCACCAGTATTTTACCCAGTACGGGTCAACTCCGAGGAAAAGTACAAGGCCGTACAGATCTAGAAAAACAAAATCAGTTTACATAAGATTTTAAGAATTTCTTGGAGCTGAGAGCCAAAGAAAAAACAAAAACCTTAAAAAAGCAAATCTAAACTCATGGTAGATACTTTTTATTTTAGATAGATGACTCGATTTTTTGTTTAATTCTTATTCATATAAATGGGATTACCTTCCAAGCCTCTTTGGACAGGCGTGCCGCTGACACACCAGCGGTTAATAGACGCGAGACGCAGAGCCATTTCTGCAGCCTGAAGGCAAAAGACAAGACACGAGGCTGATGAATAAACAGCTTAATTATGATATAAAGCAAATAAAAAACCTCCCAGATACAAACCAGGATTGGGATTTCCTCCAACTCACCTTCGCAGTGGGACACTCAACCATCTGAGCCTCATCCAGACAGACGCGCCACCACTCCACAGCCACCAGAGGACTGGGTATGGCCATGTAACGCTTCTGGTTGCGGAAGCGGCGTCCATCTTTGCTGTTGCTGTGAGGAATGTCGACGTAGTTGAGCTCAGAGCGAAGCACGTCGTAGGTGGTGATGACCACATCCTGCTCGGCCAGCATCCGCGGCTGGATAAATCCGTGTTTCTTCACACCCTGATAAACCTGACGGGGGGAGGAAGTTGGATTAAAAAACCTCGACAGTTTTGTCGCTTCGAGTTTTCTGCAACTGCAAAGAAAAAGCCACATTATTAAATTCCCGATTAAAATATCTACCAAGAGACTCACTAGCACTCGTAGAGAGGACGACCTGATGTGCCGGTTGATCTCCTCCACCCACTGGTGGCAGATGGAGCTGGGAGAAATGATGAGCGTGGCACCAGTAGACACTGGTTTCATGGCTACCAGGCAGTGAGGGCAGTAGAAAGGCGTCGTCTTAAGGCTTTCCTCTTTATAGTTGACACAATCTGCGTGTTGCCACAGCTGACAGTTCATGCACTGCACGCGGGCCTTGTAGTCGATGATGCCCAGCTCTCCGCAGATACACTCAAAGCGGTAATCAGGGGTGTTGAAAGGGACCACAGATGCTCTGGTTGGGGTTTCTGCCTCCTCCTGTGAATCAAGCTGAGGGACTTCTCCCCTTTCTTCAGGTGAACCATCAATCTTGGGCACAGCCTGCGTACCCGACTCACTCTTATCTTGAGACATCTGCAACGGCGCAGCCGAAGTATCCAGCATGTCATCTGGTTGATCTGCTTTCTCACTCAGACTTTCATCCCACTCCTTTGTTTCCGTTTCCCCTGCTGTCGGACAGTCAGATAAAGGACTCAGATCTCTTTGATCTTCGGAGAGGGAGCTCTGCAGAGCTGCTTCTGCCTTCTCCTTCGCTCGTCTCTGAAACGTTTTCCTGGGCGTGCTCTCGGTGTTTTTGGAGGTCTGACAAAGACAAAATGCAGATCAAGCTCAGACAAAACATCAAAGTAATATTGGTAGCATAAAGCAGTGTTTTGTTCTTACAAACTTAGATGCTCCTGCTAATGATTTCTTTGTTTCCTTGTATTTCTTTCCCAGCTTGAATGATCCCGCCAAGCCACGACCTTTGACCCGGTCAACCATGCCCTCGTCTATGAGCTTCGCCAGCGTCTTCTTGATGTGATTGCGGTTCTTTAAGAGGTCGTGGCCATACGTGGCACGGATGTAGGTGAACACGGCATTGACCGAGGCTCCTTTGCCAGATCGCATCTCCTTTATTGCAGTGAGCAGCATGACGCGCACCGCTGCAGAAGAATAAAAAAAAAGATGCTTAAAAATGGAAATCAAACTTCGGTCACTGTTGAGGACTCAAACTGTGACATACTTGGGTAGGATATTTTCATTTTTGGCTGAGCTTCAATCTTGTAGCGGATAACTTTCTTTCGTTCCAGCGGTGGAGGAGGAACAAAGTAATTCACAGTTTTTCCCTGTGAAACCAAGAAATAAACCATTTATTGAATAATACACGTATATTAGAGTGCTTTAACACATCATATAAAACCATCTTGTAACAGGAAGGAGGCGAAGAAACATGGATCCTCACCACGGGCAGAGTAAGGGCCTCCTGCTCCAGGTTCTGTCGGGTATGAAACAGGATGAGCGCCAGAACTTCTACCGTCTTTCCAAGCCCCATCTCATCAGCCAGGATCCCACCGGGCCATTCCACACCAGCAAGAGGAAATTCTCTAATTAAGCTGAATTAAAGAGGGAAAAGAAAAGAAAAAAACTTAATCTACCCCTAGTCGTTTTCACAAAATGATGTGATTTTAAAAGCTTATCTGCATTATGAATAAATTCACTTATATTTCTGAAAATTACAAATCCATATTTGTGATTTAAAGACATTTAAAAAGGACCTTGACTTTATTTTTTATGTATGCACCGTAAACTAGCTTTAATAGAACTTACAAAAACGGCTGAAAGTGAAGGTATACAAAGTACCTGGGACAATGTTTCTGGAAAAATGTGTCTTTTACCTTTTTTTCTAAATCTCTTAAACATAGCTGGGCAAATATTTCTGCATCTGCAACTTCACTGGAAGTCTTTGGACATCCATTCATAATATCTTTTCGGTATACAGTGCCAAAAACCTTTCCATGCACAGTGATATATTTGGTCTAAGGTGCAATGTAAAGGGGCAGATCTTTCAAATTTTCACCACAAAACAGGCCATCGATATTGTTCTTATGCTGTTTATATTCTTTGTCTGATGCATTTTCTGAACGGAGTGCATGCACTTCTTGCACACTCAGTCTGCATGGTTACAGAGCTGCCACAGTCCTGGCGGATCCTCACAGACAGCTTCCGATGATGAAATTAAAATGACATAGGCCACACGTACAAGGACACTAGATAGTCTTTAACTTAAGTCCCTTCCACTTCATTGTTCTGGAGTTCTTACCAGCCAGTAAAAGGGTTGTAAAACAACTTCTTTCCACACAAAGTTACCAACTCCCGCCACAGGAAATGTAGTGATTGCTCTGTAAAGAAACAGTAAATACTGTTCTTTAAAATTGAAAGTAATTCAAAACAAATAGTGGTGTGAGTGGAAAAGAATCAAATCAGTTTTCTAGCCTCAACAGATTAGGATATTGATCATCTGTCAAAATTCAAAATGCAGAAAGGTTCACATGAACTTGAGCGTACCTTTAGGTGCAATGCTCCTGTATTTCTCTCTCCTCAGCATCCAGTTGACGGCCTGACTCTGATAAGGCCTGAGTACAGGAATAAGAGCCTTGTGTTGGACATCATAGGTTACCTCCTGGCTTTCTTTCTGGTGCAGATGCCTCACGCAATCATAGAGCTCCTCCACATTTTGCCTTTCCAGGTCCGTGTCACACTCTTCTTCCTCATTCTCTACAACTTCTACATCGAAAATACAGCAGTAAAATAATTTCTGTCCAGACGGGATGTAAGGGAAATGTCACTGTTAGAGTTTGACCTCCCTCTACTGTAACTGTGAAACTGTCACAGTATGAACAGATACCTACCTGGAATGATAAAATCATAGAAATATTCCATTAGTTTCTGCATTAGCTGATTTGCTTTCTTCAAACGAGAATTTCCCTCGCTGAGGAACTCCGGCTTTCCGAGTCCAGTTTCCAGCAGATAAATCCCCACCTGCCGAAAAGGACAGAGAGAAGAAGAAGGTTAATATCTTTTATAAGTCAATATTCCATCTCATCAGAAACACCTTTATACCTTGACTGTTTCCTCTTTTGTCTGGTGGAAAAGCTGCACCACTCTCCTCTTCTGCAACCAATCAAAGTCCTCCAGGGGGATCCTACCGATGCTGCACTCTGCAGTACAACTGTCCTCATCGGGCCTCCACTGCGGTCCTGAGCTCTCCTCGCAGCTGCTGTAACTGAGACAGAGCTGCTCATCCATTCTGTGGAGTGCGAAAGCTCTCTGCTCATAGTCAGATGGGAGCCAAGCTGGCCGGACACTGAACTCCCCAATGAGAACCTTCCAGATGTGGCCCATTTTAAAAGCTGGAAGCACAGTGAGCGCCAGGGAGGCAGAGGCAGAGGTGCTATCTGAAGACGTGCAAGGAATTTCTTCTGAAAACCGGACAGAGCGGCTGCAAGAAGATTCTGTGACCTCCTCTATCGTGGAGAGAAAAGAGCTGCTGGGACTGGGGTCGACAGGGAGAAGGGTGCAGGACGGTGTCTGCTCCTCTTCCTGGATCACCTCGCTCTTGCGGTCCTCCAGCATGTTCCATTCTAGCCTCCTCTTGGCTTCTTCATCCACCCTCACAGGAGGGGCCCTCTTTCTTCGGCCACTCATGGTGAAAATCTAAACAGAGGCCACATGTTTTGAAATGTTAATGAAATAGTTTTCTCTACTTAACATGCATTCACTTCTATATCAATAGCATACAGTAAATGTGTACATTAGGTGATCAAAATAAAACAAAATAACCTTCCTGGAGTTCAGTGACTGAATAACATGACACACACGACATTATTTCAACAGTGATTTCTTAAAATATTGATAATGGGTTATTAAGTTCATAGCAAAAAATATCTGACAAAATAGAAAAACAAAGGTGAGACTATATCTGAAATGCAAAGTCACAAGAGAAAAAATAAAAGTGGTAAACAGCGACTTTGTCCTGCATAATCTGGCATAATACTGCTTGTCACCGAGCAGCAATACTGTCTGATGCTGCTGTCGGTTCCTCTCACGTGACTGTCCAGAAGTGAGGTTTGGTCTCTGCACAGCTCAGATACTGTCATACACAGATCTGAGCTGATATGGTTCCAGTAGTATTAAATGACTGCAAAACATGGATATTCATTCCCCTGACTACATTTACTACAGAACATCAGGTCCTCTGATCCTCCGTGGTTCAATCAGCTGTGTGATTACACAACACTGGCAGTCAAAATGTGAACCGAAATGTTTTACTATTTGAGAAGGAAAATATATCATGGGTTTAGTATTATTTTTTGTTCGTTTGTCTTGGTCTTTTTCCATCTCTACACGCGTACACTCTTTTATATGTAATTTTAGTGTCCAGTTAATGTTAAATGTTATTTTTGAAGGATTTGCCCACAGTCTAACAAAGTAGTGACCTGTTCTCATCTTTCTTGCAGAAAGATATGCTCATTCATCCTAACTGTCCTAACTTCTGTAGTGTGTGTGTGTGTGTGTGTGTAAGAGAGAGAGAGAGAGAAAGTAAATCACTGATTTCTTTCTCATCTGTTTTACATGAAGTTTCCTTGAAAGAAGGTTATAAAACTGACAGTAAATGATAGATATCACACAAAGCAACCTACATCATCAATTGTAATGACAATTGTAATGGCATTGAGCCATCCTTAAACATGGCAGCAGCATCTGACAGGACAATAACAAAAGTCAAGTGAAGTGAACGTTACATCTGTTTTAACTACCGCTACTACTACTGCTTACGTGAAATTAACTCGTCGACAGGAACTCGTGTAATTATTTGCATGCTGTTTCAATTTTCTTAGTCTAAGGAAACATTTAAGGACCAAGGAAACAAGCAACCGTGCAACAATGCATGGACAGTGTTACACAATGAAGGCACTTTCAGACCACGTCGCGCGTTTCATTGTTTGACCATAAATGAGCTAGATTAAAGAAGCATATTTACTTTTTAACTCCCTCAAAAGCCGCTCCAGTTATTATCGCTGTATCAGAAGTAGGTTCATGTTGATGCAGCTCTTGGCAATCACACTGGAACGCATCAAAACACCGAAATGTTGATATCCGCCATTTTTAAATAGAGGAAGTGACGTCAGAAGCAGACGACAGAGTCGTCCGACGCTTGGCGTCTTTATTGATTTATTTGTTTGTTTTTTCATGAAAAAGATATTTCCGACTCCTTACCTTTTAATTGTTTTCGCAATGATAAAAAATAAAGTAGCCTATTAAGC
>JAOXYM010000021.1:19042015-19053789 GCA_028567055.1 Leptatherina wallacei
AAGTATTGAGAAAAACATGAGATATAGTGAATAAAATGTCATGACATATATGAGTAGATGGAAATTTCCACCACACTACTTCACTTGGAAATTTTACAAACTAGAAAAACAAGAGTTGAAAAGCCTGCAACAAAGAAGACGTAATAGAAAATCTTTACTCAAAGAAAACATCCCATTCAATGTCAATTGGATTTTATGACTAGAAAATAGAGACAAAATGCAAACTTCAAGAAGAATAAACAACAAATTATTCAAGATTGTACTGCACAAGCAATGAAAACAAACTTTAGAGAGACTATAATGAACTTGTAAGCTTCTAAGGAGAAAACTCTCTTCATTAGACAATAGGAAATTGGGATCAGTGAAACAAAATTAGTTAAACTTGTAATTTCAAGTTATTCAAACTGCATGAGCATGGTAAGTCATTCTGAAATGACTTGTAAATACCAACATTTTGCCAGTTTGTGACCTATGAGCAATGCCTATCTGCATGTGTGCATTGTGACTCCACAAGGAAAAGAACTGCCAGAGTAACAAAGTTGAAGCAGTAAGGAGAAACAAGGCGTTGTCCTAGTAATAGAGCCACTCTCCTAAAATGATGCCAAAGACAAACTAACTGCATGTAGCTTCAAAAAACAGATGGGCATGCGAGTCAGTTTCTGTAACAGCTCAGTATCATTAACCTCTGGAAGGCTTCCAAACCAAGAATAACATGAAAAAACTGCTCAGAAAACTTTGCATAAGAAGAAGCTTGATGGATATAAGGAGCATTCTTTGGTCAGACGAGACCAAGCTAAACTTTTTCAAGAGGTGGGTGTGAGAAGACAGCGGTTTGGATAAGTAGTAAAAAATGATAAAATTACATTTATAGAGGGCCTGTGAATACACCAAATTTTTAGCTGACAAATGACTCTGTCCCAGCATGGTATTGATAAGATAAAAAACTGTAAACATTGGAGAAGATTTCAATAGAAACAGTGAACCTTTTTTAGTCTCTGAGTTATTATTGTACAGCCAGTATTTATTGGCCGAATTTAGAGGTTATGCAGTTATTAACAGGTGATGCAGTTTTGAATCACTTGATATATCTTATTACTGTAACATTAGGTGACCGCAGCATTTCTACAAAACTGGTTAATGTGTCAGACAAAGAAAAAAAAACCCTTTTGATTGAAAGAGAACTAGTTTGTCTGCAGTTCCTGCTTGCCAAATATACAGTCTGTATGTGGTCCACTGTTTCACCAAAATATACCGACTGCATTGTGTAGCCTTTTGAAGTTACTTACTTAAAAAAAAAACAAATGCTTTGCTTCCAGCTTGCATTACACTGAACTGATAGGGTGTGTTTGAACATCACTGTTTGTATCCAAATATCAATTATTTTTGTCTCATTCAATCGTCCTGTTTGCGTGAGGAAAAACCAGAATCATGTAAACTGTTAATTTATGTTTCTTGTCTGAGCAGAAGACAGAATCTCAGTGGCACAGGGTTTTTAGTGTTTGACCAACTCTAATTGAATCCTTACTCATGAATCTAGGAGTGAATAGTTTTGCCATGGTAACATAGCTTCTTTGAAGCCATTTTCCTTGGCTTCCAGTTATTTCAAAGCAGCCTCCCACAGAAGCAAAGATGCTTGTAGCAAGCTGGCTGAATTCAGAGAACAATTACAATACATGCATCTATGAGCACCCTATCACTCCTTTGTAATATCATGCTACACAACCTGTTGGGTAAACCTGAAATTTAAAAAAAGACTTAATACATGCTACTGCTTGCACAAATGAAACACCCCCTGTAAGGCTTCTTCCTTCATTATATTTTTTTCTTTTGTCTTGAAGATGAGTCCTTACTGTTGTTTCCTGTGTGGGCAGGTTATGAAAATCTGGAGGACAACTATGTACAAGACAGCAAGATGGGCTTTGTCATCAATGCTATCTATGCCATGGCCCACGGGCTGCATGACATGCACACTTACCTTTGTCCTGGCCACGTGGGGCTCTGTGATGCCATGAAACCAATCGATGGAAGCCACTTATTGGATTTTCTTCTTAAAACAACCTTTGCGGGTGTGTCTGGAGAGGACATATGGTTTGACGAGAACGGAGACTCACCTGGAAGGTAAATCCACTTGTCATACTTGAGTCTGGGAAACACAGTTGACAGATTTGGCTTATGGGTGCTTGTCATTAGTGGAATAAGTGCACACAAAAGCATGACAGAATAACAGCAAAAGAAGCTCTTTAGCACTGATAATTGCCCTTTGTACCATAGTTCTCTAGCAGACGCTGGTTATATCATTCCTGCTCACTAAACATTTTTGTTCCGGCCATAAAAGTTGCGAATTTAGGTTTAAAAAGAGAAAGAATTGTCCCTTAAAAAAAAGTGTTGAGAATTACATTTTGTATTAAAAACTCGACTGTGTTAAAAGTTCAAATCAATTCGAGTGTTTCTTCTAATTCGACTGATCTATAACATGATTAAGCTCATATGTTGTGGGATGAGGGAAAAGGTCAATGAAAGCTCAAAAATATCTACAACCCAGCTGTTGTGGCCCCTTGAAAAGTGTTGCAACCATGAAACTTTTAAAATAATTTTTCATGAAATAGTAAAATTATTTCTCATGCTCTGTTGTCAGTAAAATATTGTTTCATGAATTTTCCAAATAAATGCATTATTCGTATTTCGAACAGTGGACATTTTTTGGGGAATTGGGGTGTACTGTTATGTCTGAGATAGAAAATATTTTTTCCTCTTCATTAAAGCTAGAGTTGGTAATGTTGGACGGCTAGCGAGGGCCTCCCCTTCCCGTTAATGCTCCGTTCAAAGCCACCCCCCATCTTAAACTCGCAACAGCAGAACTCAGCAGGGCAGCTGAGAGCCAGCACAACCATCAGCACATGAGCACATGCTGGGCAGGACAAAACATGAAGGCATCTGATTGGTTGTTTCCCTTCAGACCGAATGGCAGGGATTGGTCAGAGTTTTTATAGGCCTGCAGCTCTCACAGAGGTCAGATCTTTTTTGTTCCTTTTTATGAATACATAACGTATTGACTACTCTCAGGATGAAAGGACCATTTCACCCAGTATAACAAAAGTGTTTCTGAACAGGATTACCAACTATAGCTTTAACATTAACAACAAAAATGAGATACAGCACCATGGATGTCGTGGATGTCGCCAAAAGGCTTTGGAGTGCCTCATCTAATGATATTGGTCATGTCTCTTTACACAGATAGGATTCATATCAGGGACATTTACATGTGTAAATTTTTAGTGGGCAGTAATTGAAATGCCATGGCAAAAAGGGCTTTGAGATTAAGTCAGTTATACTCCAGAAAAGTAATAATTTCAATGATCTACTTCCTACTCTGGAAGAATAATTCCTGATTCTGTCAGCTAATAAGGTTTTTCTTCTCTAGCCTTCATAAAGTTCTTATTTGACTACTAAAATAAAGGCTTTGGCAAATACTGTCTTCTTCTCCATCAGGTATGAGATAATGAATTTCCAGCGTGTGATGCCTGGCGTCTATGACTACATCAACATTGGCTCTTGGCATGAGGGCATTCTCAGTCTGGAGGATGAGATGATCCAGATGAACAGCAGTGACATGGTCCGCTCAGTCTGCAGTGAGCCCTGCTCCAAAGGAGAGATCAAGGTTTGGGACACACATTTTACATGCAATGACCAGACTGCATTATCCAGGTTATGGATTGAATTGAATCTATTGATTTTTTTTACACGTACACAGCAGTGAAACATTTGTAAATGTGTTTTTCTTGCAGTAAAATAGCTCTCTGGCTACATTACACTACATATTGGAACAACTTATAAAGAGGGTCATACGTTGTTCTTTAATTTCACTGTCATAAACCAATGTCAACTATTTAGTCTGTCTCCTTTTTACCTGGATTGATGCAGTCTTACTTTAAAAAAAAAAGTTTAAATTATATTCTCTGTAATGTTTTTATCAACCAGGTCATAAGGAAAGGAGAGGTGAGCTGCTGCTGGATCTGCACTGCCTGCAAAGAAAACGAGTATGTCCAGGATGAATTCACATGCAAGGCCTGTGAGCTGGGCTGGTGGCCTGATGAAGAACTGGAAGGTATGTTTGTACATCTTCTTCTCCACTTACCTTTTTCTTTGAACCCTTACTTGCTTGGCACGAAAGCAGCTTGGCAGAGGATTTCAGTGTCCTTTAGAGAATAGTACAATAATAGTTTAGAGTAAAATACAGAAAAGAGGCAGTGGGAAATAGGTTGACTAACTCCATCCAAAGGGAATTAAATCCATCTGCCAACCGCTCTATGCTGACTAATGAACATGATTTGCTTGCATTTCCTTTTATAGATATACTATAAAGCCCCTTATATCCGGTTATTATTGAAGATCACTTCTAATGAGGACTTAGATGTTCAATTGGCAGGTATATTCCTGGGTATGGTGCAGCATTGGTCAAGACGGCCCATATTTGGATCCATCCTGTAGATCCTGGCAGCTGCCCATCACTCCTTTTTGTTCCGTTTTTCAGCATTTAAAAGTATCTCTTTTTTGCTTCTATTCAGCAATGATGTTATTACACAGAGATTTAGTGTTGAGTTGATTTGAGCAGGTCTCACATAAATCAACAAATCATTTTTCAGGTCACTGAATTAAGTTTGTTAGCAGAATTATTCCTTGTGTCCTGTTTGTTGATCACAACAGCTTTGTTTGATGAAGCTGTTATTAGCATAAAGAGCAGGGAAATGATACCTGATGACAAGTGGCCTCTGGAAACACATGCAGAGACTCATTTTAATGGCAGGTGACGCACTTAGATTATGGTTCTGAGGCTCTGTGGCTCTGAGTTTCAGCTAGAAAGAGAGTAAATCTTTTTCTAGCATTGTCTGTTGCTTTAAATCACCAAATTATCAATTAACATTGAAATTAATCCAAGACAAAATACTTCATGTTCAGAACAAAAGATTTAACTTTTCAGTAGATTTTTTGTTATTTAGATTTAGATCAACTTCAGTGACTTCGGTGACCATAGTATGCAGTATTTTTGCATAACTGATGCATCCAGAGATAAAAGGTGATTCCTTGGACTTACAGGAAACTGCGTAAAAAGTTCCTCCAAGCTTTGATTTCTTCTCCTCCCACTGCCAGTACTGTACCTTGCACAGCGTGTCCCATTAAGATCTTTGCAGAGCTATTTTACAAACCTGTTCTGTCCTATTTTCATGGCTTTCCCATGACACCTGAGAGCACATTCATCATCTTCACCATTTTATCCGGCAGCAGCCCTACTTCACTCACCACTCCTCTGGCCCACTTTCAGAGGCCTTGTACGCTGTTCAAAGACAAGACACTTTCTTAATAGGATCATCTCGGCTTCACGTCGTTGCTTTATTATTTTTTTTTATTTTTTTGTGCAGGATGTTTAGGCAGAAGCAGAAATGGTATAATATGGATTGAAAGGTTGCCATAAAACATTCTTGCGCTTTTCTCCTACCTTAACTATCCTTCCACAATACAATGAATAAATAAAACAATAATGAATTATATAGATATTCAAAGTGTGTTTTCGGCTTTAGGCAGAAAGGTGATCTTACTTGGATCCATGAAATATGCAGTTATTTACTTTATCCTGCTGCACCAGCCTCTTCTCTGCTGGCTGCAGCCCAGCCTGGCCATAGCTGAGTTGAAAGGCATTTATTTATAGTTGAGCTAAAAACCTACTTTGGGACTTACTGTATTTTCTTAGGTTAAGATGCTTTGATTAAGTTTTAATTTCCTCATGTAATAGAGCCTTAAGTTTTTTTAACTTCTTTTTTAAAGTTACCTTTTATTCACCCTCTTTCCTGTTGGTAATAAAGGAATCTAACCAGCAAGCTCATGCTTATATGATAAAATATGTATGAGGAGCTTTCAGTGTATTGTGGCTGTGTTTTTATTCCCATGTTTTTCCCCTTGGCAGGCTGTGAGCCAATCCCCCTGCGCTACCTGGAGTGGAGCAATCCAGAATCCATCATCCAGGTGGTCTTCGCCTGCCTAGGCATCCTGGTGACATCATTCGTCACCTTCATCTTCGTTTTGTACCGTGACACACCTGTGGTCAAATCCTCCAGTCGGGAGCTCTGCTACATCATCCTGGCAGGGATCTTCCTGGGCTACTTGTGTCCTTTCACCCTCATCGCCCGACCCACCGTGGCTTCCTGCTACCTCCAGAGACTTCTCGTTGGACTCTCTGCCGCCATGTGCTATTCAGCTCTGGTAACTAAAACCAATCGCATCGCTCGAATCCTTGCTGGCAGCAAGAAGAAAATCTGCACCAGGAAGCCGAGGTTCATGAGCGCTTGGGCTCAGGTGGTCATCGCTTTCATACTGATCAGTGTCCAGCTAACATTGGAAGTCACCCTCATCATCATGGAGCCTCCCGAACCCATCAAATCTTACCCAAGCATCAGAGAAGTCTTCCTGATCTGCAACACCAGCAACGTTGGTGTTGTAGCTCCACTTGGCTACAACGGTCTGCTCATCATGAGCTGCACCTACTACGCCTTCAAGACCCGCAATGTTCCTGCAAATTTCAACGAAGCCAAGTACATCGCCTTCACCATGTACACCACTTGCATAATCTGGCTAGCATTTGTGCCAATCTACTTTGGCAGTAACTACAAGATTATCACTACATCCTTCTCTGTGAGCTTAAGTGTGACTGTAGCTTTGGGGTGCATGTTCACGCCAAAGATGTACATCATCATTGCCAAACCAGAGCGGAATGTGCGCAGCGCATTCACCACCTCTGATGCTGTGCGCATGCATGTCGGCGATGGCAAAATAGCCTGCCGAAGCAACAGCCTGCTCAACATGTTCAAGAGGAAGAAGAATGCTGGAAATGGCAGGTGGGTTCATTAATTGAGTCTGTGAGTCTTGCTCCCGAGGCACCTCAGGGATGCTGGTTTTACTGTAATTCCCCTCTCAAAGGGAACTTGACGACTAACTGTATTTACTTTCATAGGAGCACCTGTTGTGCAGCCTGACAGATATAGGTCAGTTCTCAATTCACACAGCGATTTCAACCTTTGACCTGCTGGCAAAATTAAAACAAGTATCTCTGTGTGCCGAGGGATGGCAAGTGAGATCGCACGGACAGGATGGAGGGTTTCTTCAGGGTTCATTCAATTAAAACCTGATAATACTGCAGAAAAACACAGACCCCATTTCCAGAAAAGCTGAGAAATTTTCTAAAATGCAATAAAAACCTGAAATGTGTCATTTATGAATTTATTTGAACCGTTAGTTAATAGACTGGAGTGTAAGGAAATTTGTGTCTCGATAAGGAAAATGTCTTGATATCAAATATTAAGACATTTATTGACAACAATACACTGAAAAAAAAGGGGGAAAATATTGGAATAAAGGTACAGTCTGTTTACCATTGTGGTACAAGACTGTTCCTTTTAATGACTCTTTTTTTAATAATTTGGGAACTAAAGATACTAATTCTTGCAGTTTGCAAGAGGAATCTGTGACCATTCTTGATGAATACAAGATTTCAGCTCCTCAACACTCTGTGGTTGTCGTCTGATTCTCCTCCTCGTGATGCTTCGTACATTTTCATTCGGAGACAGATCTGGACTGCAGGCAGGCCAGTCAAGTACACACACACACACACACACACGCACACACGCACACACACACATACACATACACACGTACACATTTTGTGTCTGTAAAGCCATTTTGTTGTTGTGAGTCATGCTGAGTGAGGTCTGGCATTGTGCTGTTGAAGTAACCACAGACCTCCTGAGGCATTGTCTTAAAAGTAGCATAGACTGCGATATACACCTCTGCATCAATAGTGGCTTCACACATTTGCAAATTTCGCATACTATAGAGACAGATGTGCTCTCATACCATAATTATCACTAGCTTTTACACCTTTTGCTTAACAGCTTGGAGGGTCTTAATCATCACCATGTGAAATCAAACCTGGACTCCCCTAATCTTTTTAGACTGAGATTAATTATTTTTTTCTTTAATTATCTGTTTATTTTTGCTTGGAAAGACCAAGGCTTTGGTGGATGCTACTTTTATACCCTATCCTGGCACCCTCACCAATAACCAGTTAATCTGCTGATGATAACGTCTTGCCAACTGCTGTTACTGGTGTATATTGCTGATCATTAAACACATTAAACCTAATTTATTTGGGCTTGTGTCTGTTAAATAAAGGTTCACACTAAATAGCAAATTACAGATTTTATAATTAGAATGAATAAAATGTACTTTACTGATCTCATACTAGGAAATTGCAGTGTAACAGCAGCATTATAGGATAAGAGAATGAGAATTAGATTAAACAATATAATGCAAAAATACTACATACAAAACACAAATCACTTTTCTGGAAATTGGGTCTGTATTCAGGGCCATTTTAAAGTATATTTAATGCATTCTAAAGCCTTTTTGGATGACCTGTACTTTTTAAAACCTGCAGATATAACAGCTTAACAGAAGGAATTGAAAAAGTATATTTAAAATGTTTTCTTTTTTACATGAACCAGAAATGTTGTTTTTGTTTCCTCCTTTCTGGGTTCCTGCGAAGTAACAGCCATCTTTATTTTGTTCATAGTTCTAATGGAAAGTCTGTGTCATGGTCTGAACCAGGTGCAAGACATCCTCCAAAAGGGGATCACATGTGGCACAGACTGTCAGTGCATGTGAAGAGACAGGAAGCAGGTTCCAATCAGATGGCTGTCATCAAACCCTTAACTAATACCTACCAAAACACTGCCCGGGAATTCTCTGACCTCAGCACGAAGACTTTGTACAATGTGGCTGAGGAGGATGAGAGTGACCCTGTCAGTTACAACTCCCCTGTCACTCCCCCCATGATGGCCCACGGGCAAATGCCTGCCTGTGTGCTGAGAAAAGATGTGGGTGAGGAGGTGGAGCTCTATTCCCCTGAGCCTCTTTGCTCTTCTGAGTCAAACAACATTATCCCTCAAACAGTCATCATGGACCACATCCAGGAAGAAGGGGTTTTAAGCAAGTTCAACAGTGACATCCCTAAGTTTAGCAACATGATTAGCATGCCTCCGGCTGTGAGCGGTGGCATGCCAGTATACCATCAGGCACATCTCATCCAGCAGGACCCGCTCCTGCCTGTTCACCTCGACCCCTTTGATGAGGAGCTTGCCTCCCCATTAGAGGAGGACGAGGAGGAAGAGGAGATGGAGAACGAGCAGTTTGGCCTCCTCCATGGCTACATGTACAACAACTCCCAGATTCATGATGAGGAAGACTTGGTCGAGGTCAAATTAGCAGTGGAGGACTCTGTGGCTCTGATGCCTCCCTCCCCTTTCCGCGATTGTTCCGGTCCCCTGGTGAACCCGTTTCCGAACTCACCGGTGTCTGAGTCGATCTTGTGCACACCTCCAAATGTGACATATGCTTCGGTCATTCTCAGAGACTACAAGCAAAGCTCCTCAACTCTGTGAGCGAACACCCAATATGTTTCAGATTCTGCTAAACATTCATGATGACGATGTCTTGGCTGTATGTGCTGATATCTTAGGAAAAATCCATTCTGTGTTCCGACAAATCATTTTTCACTCAATAACTTAATAGCTTTTACAGGATAAGGGTGAAAAACAAGGTGCCACGTTTTAATACTCTTAAATATGTTGTATGCTGTAGTGAAAGAATTCTCTCGTACAAACATACTGTATATTTCTAACATAAGATTTAAGAATAGATTAGACTTTGTTCCTATGAGACAAATAACTAAGACTGTTTATGGAGAAATGTACATTATGAAGTAATGTTATACATAAATATATAGGCTTATTTGATGAACATAGGTGAGGTAACAATCAGTTTGTTGATTTCTAACAAAGGAAACTTAATGGTGAGTATAGTTTCAATGTAAAGCAAAGCAATCACTTTGAAAATATCTTATGTGTCGTGTTTTTGTTACTTTTTCTGTGTTGGGTATTACATCAGATAAAAGAAAAGATCTGAAATAACAACTGGATTTTGGGGGGAATTGATCCTATTTTTGCGGGTGAGAAAATTAAACGGTACTTTGACACGTGTAAGCTGAATTTGAACATCACAGCCAGGCTAGCACCGGTTACATTAACAAAGCATGAAGAGCAGACATGGGCATAGACTATCTAAAAACGGATTTAGCCATGTGGTAGTGCCATAACAGCACAAATGGCCAACAGGAACCTCACTGGCAGCAATAAACTGATTAAAAACAATGGACCTCATTCACCAGTATCTTCTCATGAATAGTATTAAATTAGTTCTTAAAAGGTTTTTAAAGAAAACTCTTTCAGATTCACGAACGTGTTCATAGATCAATAAATTGTTCATAACTTTCCTCTTAGATCAGTGCATAATAATCTATTCATAAATTGGAAGGTGGCACCAAGTGTCCAGCATAAGAAGGTTCTGAAAATGCCCTTTAAAGGGCATTAGTCTGACGGGCCGTGTGCAGACGCTGACTGAGGTGAGACAGAGAAAAGGAAAAATGTCAAATAGAATGCAAAAAGAAATGAATGAAAATGAATAATAATAATAAAGATGTGCATTGAAAACCAGTGTTTCCTCATTTTTAAAGTGACACTTGGTTATAAAGAATTGTATGATGAGTTTCAAATCATATAAAAGCACTTTTATTTACAACAGCTTGTCTGGTATGAGCATGTCAGGATGCACATCGTCACGGTGAAGTAGCTACAGAGGGATGCGGGACACCGTGGAATACATTTTTGTCTCAGGACATAATCTCAATCTCCTAATAAAACAAATAATTAAAATAAAAAGTCGCTGTTTTAGAAAATGTTGATAATGATCTGATGAGGGCGTTTAATGCGCACATTTGTGCAGTTTGTTGCACTAATGGTTTTGGGAAGATTAGCAATAGAATGAAATCCCCTCCTGACTGAGACTTGTTCTTGAATGAATGAAGTAAATGAAAAATTATTTAATTTTCCACATAGTGAAATTTTAAGACACAATCTGCACCAGCTATTAAAATTTTCAAACCAAATTTAAGATATGGATTAAAAGTAATCAAACTTGCAACCATGAATAACAAGCCTATCATATCTTTTACTACGTCTTGCTGTTTTTATATTTCCAAGTACTTTAAAATGGCTTATTTATTTATTCATTTATTTATTTGTTTATTTATCTACTTATGTATTTATTTGTTTATTTATTTATTTATTTATTTATTTATTTATTTATTTATTTATTTATTTATTTATTTATTTATTTATTTTTATTGTAAAATGTGTACTGTATGTTGATGTTTTGACCTGCAAAGGGACTACAGATGAAAACGAGCTAATTTGCTAATAACTCTGGCACATTTACATTTTAAATCTAAATTGAAATGTTGATTAATGTGCATCAACCCTTTTTAAATAAACTGAATTAATAATTAATTGGCAATTCATTATAAATTAACAAAATGATTTATAACTTACTAAAACTTATTTTTAAAAAGCTGACAAAAAAACATTACAGTTATTTGATTATTATGTTTTAAAACACAAAATGCTGATTCTGTTCAAACATGTACAGTAAGTACTCAAATATTCATCAGAGTAAATATTTACACACTGGATGAATTACCAAGAATAGATGAAAATCTTCTGAGGAGAGGTTTTTTTTTTTGAAAAAACAAACAAACAAAAACAAAACAAAAACCTTTGCCCCAAGTAGGACCAAATATGACCATATTTTCAATTAATCTATATATATATATA
>JAOXYM010000021.1:19069127-19097986 GCA_028567055.1 Leptatherina wallacei
TCTGTAAGTAAATTATGTTTTTCAATGAATTTGTTTAATCTGTCTGAAAATAGTTTTTCTAGTATTTTGGAGAATTGTGGGAGTAAAGAAACAGGCCTGTAGTTATTGAAATGATGACTGTCCCCAGTTTTGAACAGTGGTATCACTTTAGCTGTTTTCATTTTGTCTGGAAATACACCTGACTGAAGAGACAAGTTGCAGATGTGGGTCAATGGTTTTGCAATTTCTTCAATTACATTTTTAGTTTAGTTTTTTTAGTTTTGAGCCGCCTTTTGTTTTGTTATTGTGCGCCTCTGTGGAGCCAGACGTTCTTATCATAGTTCAGGGTTGTTTTGAGCAGTAGTTCTCCAGGCTTTCCGAGGGTCTTTTGAAGTTTTCATCTGGACATTGGCTGCTTTTCCACTCATTTTTTTAGTCCAGTCCTTCCATTTGACTTTTTTTCAGAGAAATGTGTTTACTGAACACTGACCTGTGACTCATTCAACCATTGAAAAGACACCAAACTCGAGGGATAAACAAGTGTCCCAGCATAATTCACACATAACCACTTCTTTAGGTGCATCTACAAAATACTGCCAATGATAAGTTTGACAGACATAACGTTGTATTTCTGCACCAACGAGGGGAGCTATAAGCTAAAAACATGGTATATATCAGCACGGGGTGCAGTGTGTCCTTAAGATATTCAAGGAAACCTGACAAGTATCAGGCCTTAAGAACTATCTACAGCAGATAAACAGTATCTGAAAGTGATTTCCTTCTGAAATATAAAAACAATCCAGCAAAGATCTGATACATGACCTGAGAGATGCATTTGGACCCTCTGTTTATCTGTCCACTGCTAGCTGAAGACTCATCAGAAATGGTGACAAAGGGTGTAACGGAGTCATAGGTCTTCCCCAGAGCCTAAATCTCAATGGTAATGAAGTTGTAAGGGAACATCTTGACAGAAACTGTGGAGAAAAAGGCAGCCAACATTAAAAAAGAGCTTTGAATTAATTGTCCTGGAGAACTATTCCTGAAGAATCCTGAAAAATGTACAAGAAAACGTGTAAGAGGGTTCAGACTATGTTGAAGAATAAAGCAGCTTTTAACAAGTTTGTAAAAGTTGTACAAACAGTTATTTGCATTTTATGCTCTTATTTTTTTAATTTTTTTTTAATTTTTACAGTAATATTCTCACATTTTCCTGGCAATAAATAAATAAATGAATAAGGGTTGGATCAAAAATTTTGCACAGTTCTGTAATAATATCCAGGCCACAAGATGTTTTCTGACTGCTTCTAATCCATCTGTTTATGACCATCTCCACAGGGGGCACTGGTGAGTGCCTTAGCTGATGACAGCATCCACCTGTGGAACCTGCGGCAAAAGATCCCCGCTATCCTGCATTCTCTCAAGTTTAACAGAGAGAGGTACCTTGATGTGTCATTCCTTCTGTGACTGCGCTTGCTGCATCTGTCTCTCTGTGAAGCTCGAAAAAAATGTGGAAGCCGCCCTCACAGCTGGTCACCCGCTTTACACTGTACAATTAGCTGTGCCGTTTGCATTGCTGTCCCCTCGTGGTGCTGCAGCAACTATTTTCCCCTTTACTCAGATGTTTTATGATTTATCGTTCTCAACAGCTGCACTAATAGTTCAAGCTAAACGTGGAAGGGATTTCCTGGATTCTGGATTGAGGATTTTTAGCTGATAAAAGATGGATGAAACAATAAATTTGTCATTTTGATGAGATTTAAAAATCATGTCAAATGTCCCCAGGAAAATCCCAGATGACGTGAAGACAGCCAGACAAAACACAGCTGCTATCTTTGTCTCAGTCAGTTTGATACTGTAAATGTGATGTACTACCACGTATGTCTTCCACCCGGCTGAGAAAAGACAGCAGTATTTACTCTGCTGTTCCTCCCCACTGAGCTATAAATAGTCTGGTTTCATTAGAGTGACACAGTGCAAGGCCTTCGTAATTAAATGCTAGTCATTCACTACTCCTTCTAGTTGAACCAGCATGATTAGGGACAAGCAGGGGCCCTTTGATGGGACTGAGTCATGAGATAATGAAAAGCCTAGTGGTGATGCATCCTGATCTCTTGCAGAATCACATACTGCCACCTGCCCTTCCAGAGCAAATGGCTGTACATCGGCACAGAAAGAGGAAACATCCACATTGTCAACGTGGAGTCCTTCACTCTCTCAGGCTACGTTATTATGTGGAACAAAGCCATCGAACTGTGAGTCTGTATTTCACAACCGTCTTCTTCTTCCCCCTTTCCTCACTTTTTTTTCCATTTGCATATCTTCTTTGTGCACTTGTGCAGTCGACACTCAACCAGGAAACTCTGAAACGCAAAGGAATGTGGAGGCCTGTGTGTTTGCAGATATTGTGTTGTGTAAGCTGAGAATACTGTAGCTCCGATCAGTGTGAAGGCGGCATGAAAGTGGTGATTGTGCCATGCCAGGAGTTGTTGGTGAGACTTCTGGAGGTGTTTGCTGCCTGATTTAACAGAACTTCTCTGACAGGAAGGACCCACTTGATAACCCTCAGTGACTTACCTTGTGTGTCACGTACTCCCTCATGTAAACACCCACTGAGAAGGTCACATGGAATCACATCTTTTGCGTTGGTAAAATCTTTTTCAAAACAGGAATTGGAAAGCTTTCAGGTAAAAGTAGATCGAAACTGTGTCAGGAAGTTTTAAATGTCCCTGTTATAACGGTGCTGGATTCTCTGTGTGTAGTAGCAGTGAAAATGTGTGTCAAACGTCTTTTGAGGGGTATGCGTGGTCTGGGAAAAATGACTGGGCAGCTGGTATGTCTTAAAGTAAATCCACACAAATGCCACCACCCAGGGTTACCTCACAGAACTTTGCATTGTAACAAGATTATCAATTAGTTTCCCTATGAGTACTTTTTAATCCTGTAGTTGATTGGTGTTTGTAGCCATAAAAATAATATAGGAGGATGCTGATCAGATGTGGAACCTTTATAATCCACAGCAGGTCAGCTTAACACTTTAGCTTTTTTTTTGTAAAGGATTTTACTGAATATGAGCAGGAATTTCAATATTTCTGGCTATTAAAATGCAAGGAGAAGAACATTTTTATCAAGTAAGTCAGTGAGCTTCTTCTTCCAACAGACCACATTTCTAGAAAAGCTAAACAGTTTGATGAAGTTCTGATTTGGAATTTTTTTTTTTTTACCTTCATTTTACTGATAAAGGTACAAAAAAACTGATTTTTAGTGTCTTCACTGACCAACTTTATTGTATTTAGAAAATGTAAACAAATCTAGATTTTGACATCAGTGACACAAAGTTTGCAGAGAGGCAAAGATGGGCAGAAAAGTTTATTGAATATACAAGAGACGCCATTCTGGAAGATTTTACTGTCAGCAGATTATTTGGTGACAGGCGAGGGTGTCATGGTTGGGTGTAAAAGAAGCTTCCACAAAAGCTTTAGTCTTTTCAAGCAAAGATGGGCTGTTGATCGCCACTTTGTGCCAAATTTTTTCTGATAATTAACAATCAATTACAAAATAAAAAAACAATGACAACTTTTGTCTTTGAAATTAGATTTCCTGAGAGATCCTGAATCTTTAAGGAAATCCCAGTGCATAAAAGCCAGGAACAGAAACCACTGTTGGAAAGCCAAGATCTTCAAGCCCTCAGGCAGCACCGCATGAGAAACCTTTATGCTAGAATGATCAGTATAGCCCTCAGAGCTCAGCATACCTTCTATAAACCCTTCACACTCATCACAGTCCACCCTTGCATTCGTTATTTTGACCACAAAATGTGTCACTCAAAGAGGAAAACACATTTCCCTTCTATGCAGAATAGGTGCTCTGGGAATGAGCTCATCTTAGATGGACAGAAAGACAGTTGACACATATTCTGTGGTCAGATGAGTCCATGTCTAATTGATTTTGAGGAAAATCTAAAACGGTGTCAAAAAGTTCCAAATGTCTTAGTTATAACGGCGTTTAATTCGGTGTGTTTAGTAGCAGTGAAAATGTGCGTCAAATATCTTTTGAGGGAAGAAAACTTTGGCCAGAAGATGTTCTTTCCAAGTAATTTTTCCACTGCGCCCACAAGCGAGCTAAAAAAATTGATTTTAGTCTGTGACTGGCAGCTGAAATGGGTAGTAGGTTGTGTGTGTAGCTGCAGGTGAAATCTGATAAATTGCTGCTTTGGATCTGGGAGTTGAAAGTGTCAGAGCAAAGTATGCCATCTGCGTCAGAGATAGTCTGCGAGGAGGGGGAATGATTTTTGCCTGTCTGATTGTGAAAATGGAAAAGAAATGATGTAGTGTGAAATCTAAAACATGATGGTCATTTCTGTATAAAAGGGTGACCAAATCTCTGGCAGGAATATCTTTTTCTTTTTTCTTTTCCCCCCCCTGCTTTTTAGTTTCTGTGCAAACTTGCGGGTTGGACAGAAAAAGTCTTCATGGTCTCAACCTATTTATTCTTTACTTAAGCTCGTGCATGTTGCATCAGCTCGTAATCAATTAATGATCATAAATGAAACTATTGAACTCAGTTCTTATTGACTGGTTTTGTTACATGGTGTCAACTTGCAATTTTAGTCTGTAAACATTTGGGTGGCACATTTGTTTTTATGGTTTTCATGGACAAAATTACACTTTTTGATATTTTGCTTCTGTGTACATCAGTTGGTTTGAAAGCAATCTATATGTCAGTAAATCATAGACTTTAAGCTTTCATTAAAATGATCCTATGTCAACATTGCTGTCACTGTTTAGGAATTATAGCTTCTTCTTTTTTCCTTTTAATTTCATTTCATTGTTTGACATCTGCCAGGTGTGGCCTGTCCAAGTGTAGAATTTGAACTTGGTACCTGTTTATGGAAACTTGTGGAAACAAGATGTGCCAATGTGTGTGTCAGGAGCCATTGTTATGATTTCCCCTTTTTTAATTCAATTTAACTCATTAATTCATCTGTCAGAGGAATGCATTATGCAAAAACTTTAGGGTTACATGTCTAAAGAATAAGGTATCTTCATATCCAAGTCAATGCAACTCTTGGAGGTAGGTGCATCATTGTTACAGTGTACAATCAGAAGGTGAGGCTCCTTTATGGAAGCAAATGAAGTATGCCTTTCACTTACTGAAGACAAAAGTGAAGAGAGAACACCCACAGAGAGGCAACAGATCAAGATGACTGCAGCAAAGGGCTGGCAAAGCATTTCAGTAGTGGAAACTTCATATTGGGGAGGTCTGTGGGTTCCAAATTACAGGCATTGACTGGAAAGGACTATTATTAGCTAAATATGAAGGAAATATCTTTTTATATTATAAAATCTTCAATCACACGTTGAATGCTTCTTCTGGAATGTTTTAGTGTGCAGAGGGAAAAATTTAAAAAAAACCTGGATATGGTCTGTCTAGCTTTGTTTTGTCTTTTTTGTTGTTGCTCATTTAAAGCGATGGCTTGTACGGATGGTGCGTTATGCTGGGGTGACTCGTGTTCGCTTTTTGGTCTGTATCTGCCTTTTACTCACTGCGACATCTCTGACTGTATTGACTCATCAGCAGCAATGAGATCATTAGCCACTGGAGCCAGACCACACTCAGTGGCAGCAACACTTTCTTTTGGCCAAACCTTCACTTCCTCCATGCCCCTTGCTCTGTTGCCACGGTGATCCTGTCTCCACACTTTATAATCTCTCATAGACCCTCATGTGACCCTGCTCTCTCTCTCTCTCTCTCTCTCTCTTTCTATTTGCTTCTCTCATATGCCACGTCTATTTTTTGTGGTGCAGATGCACATTTTCATCCAATAATCTTGCACTTTATCTGCACAGCAGACATTGTGGTTTGTTTTGTTTTCTTAAAAAAATCTTCTAAATAGCTTTTCTAATGGCCTCCTTATCTTACTTACCCTCTAAAGCCTCAAAGTATCATTCAGATGCATTTAAGCGAGACCATCCAATCCAAATATTCTTCAATTATCTCCCATTTTTCTGTCACAGATCCACCAAGACACACCCAGGGCCTGTTGTGCACATCAGTGACAACCCCATGGATGAGGGCAAGGTAATGATTATTTTTACACTACATGGCATGCAGAAGAGAGCCTAAGATAGAAAACAAAATATCGAATATCAGGTGGAACTCTTTCCCTTTTTTTGTGTGTACAAGTGCCTCAGCGCAGATGACATGATGCCAGTGCTTTGTGTCTTTAAAGTGGGGAATGAGAGCTGGACATTTTTGGCTCATTCAAATGTCAATTTAACTTCAGATTTTCCTCCCAAAATCAAAGACAAAAGGTTTCTTATTATCTACAGGCACTTTGGAAGCGTTAGAGATGGAAAGGTATGGCAGAAAAAGAGGATTGCTCTTCTTGACAGTTGCAGTTTCCTCCACAGATCAGAATATACCAGTCAGTTATAACATTAAAACCAGTTGTCTAATATTGTGGATGTATGGCTTTGAACACATGAACTCTGGGGAGGTCCTGTTGTACTGTCTGAGGCTAAGATGCTGACAGTTGGTCCTTCAGGTTAAGTGAGTTACAGCGTGGGACCTTTGTGAATTGGACTTGTCTTGGCACATCTTGAAGATGCTGCATTGTATTGGGATGTAGGGAGGCTATATCAAGGCCATGAACTTTTTGTCATGTTTCTCGAACATTTCACACAGTAGCAGTACCTCCTATTCTGCCGGGGGGGAAGGCATTGCTGTCACAGGCAGCTTCTAAAATAAGGAATGTGGGGTATGCATGGTCTGGGAAAAATGTTACCTGATAAAGATATAAATCAACTTCCATTGTATTTAGAACATTTTAACAAATCTAGAATTTAATGCCAGTGAAACAAAGTTTGCAGACAGGCAGAAAAGTTTATTGAATATACAAGAGACGCCATTCGGGAAGATTTTACTGTCAGCGGATTATTTGGTGACAGGCGAGGGTGTCACGGTTGGGTATAAAAGGAGCTTCCATAAAATGTCTGGTCTTTCCAAGCAAAGATGGGTTATTGCTCACCACTTAGTGCCAAATTTCATCCAATAACCATTAATGATTACAAAAGGCAAGGCAAGTTTATTTGTATAGCACATTTTCAGGTGGCAAAAGACAAAAGAAAGAAAACAAAAAAACAAAAGAAAGAAAACAAATTTTGTCTTTGAAAAAAATTTCCGGAGAGACCCTGAATCTTTCAGGAAATCCCAGTGCCTAAAAGCCAAGGACAGAAACCACTGTTGGATAGCCAAAAACTTCAAGCCCTCAGGCAGCACCGCATGAGAAACCTTTATAAGGAATGTGGGGTATGCATGGTCTGGGAAAAATGTTACCTGATAAAGATATAAATCAACTTCCATTGTATTAAAAACATTTTAACAAATCTAGAATTTAATGCCAGTGAAACAAAGTTTGCAGACAGGCAGAAAAGTTTATTGAATATACAAGAGACGCCATTCGGGAAGATTTTACTGTCAGCGGATTATTTGGTGACAGGCGAGGGTGTCACGGTTGGGTATAAAAGGAGCTTCCATAAAATGTCTGGTCTTTCCAAGCAAAGATGGGTTATTGCTCACCACTTAGTGCCAAATTTCATCCAATAACCATTAATGATTACAAAAGGCAAGGCAAGTTTATTTGTATAGCACATTTTCAGGTGGCAAAAGACAAAAGAAAGAAAACAAAAAAACAAAAGAAAGAAAACAAATTTTGTCTTTGAAAAAAATTTCCGGAGAGACCCTGAATCTTTCAGGAAATCCCAGTGCCTAAAAGCCAAGGACAGAAACCACTGTTGGATAGCCAAAAACTTCAAGCCCTCAGGCAGCACCGCATGAGAAACCTTTATGCTATATGATCAGTAAAGCCTCAGAGCTCAGCATACCTTCTATAAACCCTTCACACTCATCACAGTCCACCGCTGCATTCGTTATTTTGACCACAAAATGTGTCACTCAAATTGGAAAACATAAATCACCTCTATGCAGAAATGGTGCTCTGGGCATGAGCTCATCATCAGGTGGACAGAAAGATAGTTGACACGTGTCCTGTGGTCAGATGAGTCCATGTTTAATTGATTTTGAGAAAAAAAGTGGAAAAAAACAACAAAAAAACAGGCCTTTGGTTCTTAAAGGCCAACTACATAACTTATGCTATTTTCTCAGTGAAGCGCCCTCTATCGACGTCTAATTCGTCTTTTTCAGCCACGGGGAGATGCTGGGTTGCGGCAGCCCTAGATATGCACATAATAGATGTCACTGTGCCATTAAACGAGTTTGGAAGGCTGAGTTTTAAGGTTGAAAAGTTATATAGTGGGCCTTTAATGGTAAAGATAAGAAGAAGCATCTGGCTAAAAAAAACAACCTGGTGTTTGTGATGTATTGGAGAGCAATAGCATCAGTGGCATGGCTAAATTAAATGGGCTTGGAGTTAACATTGATCCAAAGGTGTACGTTTAAATTTTGTAGCGTCATGTCACAAATATCAGTTCTAGAGGTCGACTGATAGTGGATTTTTAAGGGCCGATATAATAACGATAGTTTCGAGCAAGAAAAAGCCCATAGCTGATCAATCTGGATATTTATCATTACCATAATGATTTAACAATTCTATGTTGTTATAATACTTATTTAAGCTGTTAAGAAGCCCACAAAGACTCTAATTAATCCTGTTTGTTTATTTCTCAATAATGTAGTTGTCATTGCATGAGGTAGCGTGTTAGAGTTGTGATTTCCGAGCTGCATTGAATGCATCAGTGATGCACGCCAAGTTGTGTATCACCGCACCTTCAAGTTTCATTTTCTATTCATCAACCTGTCGCCGGTTTGAGTCGCCTTCTGCTGCATTATTTGGAGAACTTAGGTGATAAAACACCTCAGTCTGGTCCAGTAAACCATCTCGCAGAACTTTAAAGCTGAACTGTCCGTGTAAAAGATCCATTCTGTGTCCGCTTCAGGAACATAACCTGCTTCCTCCATCCCTTCCTGAATTATGCCGACAGTGCTGCGTTAATTGCGCGTTAGAATAATTGTTGCTGTTAAAAGGAATTTGTGTTAATGCGTTGGTAACGCGGTGTGTCTCAGCCAGCAGCTAAAGTTTCCTAGCATTTGTCAAATTGGAAGATTCATGGTAAACTAAGATGAACAGACTCCACACAGACGGCTTTCATTTGAGCTTGTTCTTAACGAGCTGTTCGTTGTGAGCTTATCATGTAAAACATGCCGGTGGAAATGTGGCTGTTTCTGCTGAAATATGACTCACGTTTATGCTTGTTGAACAAGTTGTACTTATAGCTTAGCGTAGGTGAACGTCTTCTGTCTGACTGCAACTCAGATCTGATGCTGCACGAGGAGGGCCGATCCTTCCGTGCGCTTATGGAAGGGGGGTGGGGGGTTATTAGAACCCGCTGCTCATGGAGAAAAAGCAAACCATGGACGCTTTCATGGCGCTAAAAAAAAAAAAAAACTGCAGCTATCGTCGATTATCAGAGCCAAGTTCCGCCGATACCGATGGTTTGTAAAAACCTCCTATTGGCGACGATATATGCGCCATGCCGATTGATCGGTCGACCACTAATCAGTTCACCGACGAGATGTGTGTGTTTGAGTGACCTGTCTGCAGATCTGTCTCCTTTTTAAAATGTACACAGCCTCATAAAAAGGAGAATCGGACAACAACAACCACAGAATGCTGAGCAGCTGAAACCTTGTACTCAGCAAGAAGTAATACACATTCAACAAACTCCCAACAATTTGGTACCTTCAGTTCCCAAACTTATAGAAAGTGTAATTAAAAGTAACCATGGTGAATTATGTGTTTATGTTATGTTATTTTCTCGCATCTTGGAGAACTTCACAGCTTTTCTGGAAACTGGTTGTTTTAACTGCTATTGAGTGAAATAATGTGAGGGGAGAAAAAAAAACTAGTAAAGAATTAATATACTATGTGGCTCATTAAGTAAAGCATAATCTCATCTTTTCATGCATCCTTTGAGCATCACATTAATGATTCAGTCCTGTTAACAGATTGAGCTGTGCTTTGCTTCTCTTGTTATTGCAGCTTCTGATTGGATTTGAGTGCGGGGTAGTAGTGTTGTGGGATTTGAAGTGCAAAAAGGCTGACTACCGCTACAATTACGACGAGGTAAGGCGTTATTTTTATCCCCATTCATTTCTTGTGAGGGAACTGGTTTGTTCAGGATTTTCTTACCGTTTGTCTCAGAAATACGCCTGGTCAACGGGTCCCAAATGTTTTGTTGCAAAACCTGAAAAAGCTGTTTGTCCCTCTGAGGCTTTGCATTAGGAGCTTTCATTTTTAACACGGATAATATAAAGTGAAACAGTTAAAACAAGCTTTAAGAAAACCCTGCTGATAGCTCGAGGTTTTAGGAAAATTAGAAACATTTTCTCTGAACGCTTTGCAACACAGCCAACAAATTCCTTAATGAGACTTCAGCCACCAGTGATTAAACAGCACAGATGAGTGTTGCCTGTGCAAAAACCGCATATACACCTTTTTATTGTAAACAATAAAGTTTCCAAAACTATTTACGGTACATAAGTTTGGAGAGCATTATGTATCACAACCTAATTCCATGCTGCTGTGTCTCTCAGGCGATCCACTCAGTTGCCTGGCACCACGAGGGGAAACAGTTTGTTTGTAGCCACTCTGATGGCAGTTTGACCACGTGGAATATACGAGCCCCAGCCAAGGCCGCACAGATCATCACACCACATGGTAGGAGCTCTTGTGTATATACAAGCAGACATGTTAAGTGGAGGAAATGTTAAGTCCCTTTAACCTGGCATGTGTGACTTGTGCTAAAAGTGGGTTGTATCATATGCGATGCACTTCCGTCAAGTAAAACCGAAAGCTTTTTTTTTCGTCCTGCCTTTCAACAGGAAAGCAGCCTAAGGATGGAAAAAAGCCAGAGCCATGCAAGCCTATCCTGAAAGTAGAGTACAAAACTACAAGGGCTGGGTAAGTGTGATGGAAGAGAGATCCCGCCCATCCTGTGTCTTGGCTTACTCGTGTCTGAATCGGTATCCTGCGCTGAAAGTGGTCTTTCCTGTTGTTCTACATAAAGCAAACAAGTCAGGCTTGTTGACCAGATCTTTGGTAAATGGTATAAAAGGCCTTATTGTTATTTCTATGATTTTAAAGGCTTTGTTTAGCGGTGATTTAAGAAATAACCCTTTAATGGCAAATGATAAAGGATTTCATCTGATCAGTATTATTGCAGCTGATGTGTGAAAAGAAGCTTATGTCAAGGTCACAAAGTGAAGGGACAAAAACTATCCTTAGAAAATGTGTTGGAAATGAATAAATGAACACTTTCACCGAAGCTGATCTAGTTATTCCTCAAGTATTTTAGGACAGGGATTAATATAGTTGTCATAATGATTAAAAAGTAGGCTCCTTCTTTCATAGATTCTCTTGAAAGCGGGCCAAATAGTCTCCAGAGAAAGCACAACATTAAAATCTGTCTCTTTTCTCCCATTTACCACTGATTGGGCTTAATAGTGCTTTAATTCAGATGTGCAATAACCAAATGTAATTAGACAATCACTTGAAATATTTGTGTTTACTGAACCCAGGGACCCTTTCATGGTCCTGTCTGGAGGTCTGTCTTATGACACGGTGGGGAGGAGAGCCTGTCTGACTGTGATGCATGGAAAGAGCACTGCCGTCCTGGAGATGGACTACCCCATTGTAGATTTTCTAACGCTGTGCGAAACTCCATATCCAAACGGTGAGCCACAGAAATCTCCTCTGGACAGGCTGGGTTCATTTCTGCTGTCTAATAACTCACTGAGGACATCTCATTGCCTGTGTTAATTTTGTGCTGTTTCGCTGGCCAGACTTCCAGGAGCCTTACGCTGTGGTGGTCCTCCTCGAGAAGGATTTAGTTGTAATAGACCTGGGACAGATTGGGTAATTATTCAATTCTAAAAAAAAACGTGACTTCTGTCTGTTGTTTTTTTTGGTTGTTTTTTTTATAAATGTTGTGCTGTTTTTTGTTACTTTTAAATGCCAAATATAAGACTGGGAATTATGTTTTCTTTTACTCTTTCACAAAGCTAATATAGTCATTTTCAAGAAACCCAATCCCAGATTGTTTTGCAGCATAGAAGGTTATTGAAAAGTGAATATTAAGCTACAGCTCCTTGTCATGACAGGTACCCGATATTTGAGAATCCATATCCTCTGACTGTCCATGAGTCCCCAGTGACCTGCTGTGAATATTTTGCTGACTGCCCTGCTGAACTTATTCCTGCACTTTACTCCGTCGGCAGCCGGCAAAAGAGACAAGGTTACAGCAAGAAGGTAAACGACTCTTTTGTTATGTTTTTAAATTTATCATACATGTATTACAGTTTTGGTTTTTAGAAAACGTTCTGAATGTAGAATACTAACCTGAAGGCAAAAAGAAAAGAGGCTTTCTTTTTTTTTAAAAATGTATGATAAATAAGTACATAAATACAGACAGAGCCAGGCAGCTGCTGATATTGCATTTTATAATTAAATCATCTTTCTCATTTTTACAGGAATGGCCCATTAGTGGTGGAAACTGGGGCCAAGGCACACAGAGTTACCCAGAGATTATAATCACAGGGTCTGTAATTGTTGAATTGATGAAATCATTTGTGATTCATATGACATTTATTCACATGTGTTGTCTATGCAATATTCCTTCTTATGTCATCATTATTTCCTGCTTCCCCTCGACAAACAGACATGCTGATGGGTCAATCAAATTTTGGGATGCTTCTGCATGTAAGTAGGTTATTTATGTTTATTATCTGTTTTGTAGTAAATGGATACTACTAGCTGAGTTTTAAAATATTTTTTCCTTACTTGAGTAGAAACTGCACTGTTGCTTTGCAAGAGCACAAATTGATGCGGAGGATAAGAAACATGATCTCATGACCCGTAATCTTTTGTCATCAGCTCTGAGAAAAGATTAGACAAACACGATGTTGTTTGGACACAGAGGCGAAGCTTTCAGCCCCCACGGTCAGGATTGGTGGTGGGACTATAATGTCATGTGTGTTCACAGCAAGTGGGCCGAGCTGCTTCGTTTAAGTAAACAGCATTTTTTATTTTTATTTTTTGTATTAAAGCCTTATTAAGGGAAATATGTAGAAATTTTAGTCAGGAGTTTCTCTGCGGTCGCTGTTCACACGAGGAGTTTCCAGTTGGAGATTTTTTAGCTGGAGATGGATTTTCACGGCTGGAAATATTAGCGAGTGCTGCTGGGGTGGAGCGCACAGTGGGGCAGGACACGATGCAGTAAATCCTCGGGAAGGTTAACTGCTACATTCACACTTTGTGTAACTTGGCTGTCCTACAGAAATAAAACTAAGGCGCTGGCTGGAAGAATCGGATGAAGCCATCGGTGAAAGTTGCAGACAATTGTGTTCTTTCATGTCGCCTCTCTGATACATTTTTGGAATATTTCAGGGCTGTTGTGTATGAGTGAGAACTGGTTAGGATTCTGGAGAGAAGCCTTAGGCAGTCTCCAGAGGGGCTGAAGCTTGGGCTGCATTAGGTCCGAGCTTAAGTCCTAAATGGTTAGTAAAACAATGGGGGGGGGGGGGACAGGAGATGGCATGTAAGACTTCAGATGTTAAAAAATCTGAAGATTTGAGATCAGGAGTGGTCCGAAATCCCTGTGGACACAAATGTCATGTTCGCTGAAAGGGCAAATAAATGTATTTTTCAGTTGCCTCATGTTGATTTCTGGTCAGAGCAAAGCAAGTATGTTTCTATAAAACAAATTAGTCATGCGTGTGAATCATTTTGGGACTAACTGTATGTGTTCATCCACCCATCATACCTGTTGCTGTCGTAAGTAGTTGCAGATAGTGTATCCTCATGCATTTTTCTTTTTTTACCCCCCCCCTCATTATTCTCAAAGTAATGCTTCAAGTGCTGTACAAGCTGAAGACTGCCAAGGTGTTCGAAAGGGCCCGCGCTAAAGAGGAGAAGCCAAATACAGACATAGTGGATGAAGACCCGTTCGCCATCCAAACCTTGTCCTGGTGTCCGGAGAGCAGGATGCTCTGTGTGGCCGGTGTGTCTGCTCATGTTATCGTCTATAGGTTCAGCAAACAGGAGATCACAACTGAGGTTGTTCAGGTGGGTGTGCGGTCGGATGTGAGAAGCATGCAGAATATTTGGGAATATTCAGAATCGATCGCAGTGGATCCCACATCCAAGAGGGTGTCTTTTCTTCTCTCCTCCCTTGGGTTTAGCTGCTGGAAGTGCGGATGCAGTGCGAGTTTAGCGATGTCGATTCTCCTGATCCAGGAGGTGAGCAGACCCCCACTCAGCCAAACCCCGGAGCTTCCTCCAGCCCACAGGAGAGTGAGCCTCCTACTCAGCCGGCTACAGGCAATAACTCTTCAGAAGGACCCCGAGACAATATTCCATGCCTACAGTACGGACAGCTTTAGTTTTTTTCCTCTTTTTTTTTTTTTCAGAGCTGTTTATGTCACTGTGGAGGAATCTGTCAAACAGACCAAATACTGTCAAAAAGCCAATATAAGTGAAGCATACAGTCATCAGTTCACTCCCTCCAGAGTGTTCCAAATCACTACTTGAAAATGATCCTTTGTGGAAAAGTTCTGGAAATGTTTTGACAGTAAAAGGTGGAAGGGGAATAAGCAGCAGTAAAAAAAAGCTGATATTGTCTGTGCGGCTTACCCACACGGTTGATAATTCATGCCAGTGTAAAGTGCAACCTGCTGTCTCATCCTGCTGTGTGTTTGATGCAGGCTGCGGAGCTCCCCGCTCAAGCAGTTTCCGGGCTACCAGGTGGAGCTGGTGATCCAGCTGGTGTGGGTGAGCGGGGAGCCGCCTCAGCAGATCACCAGCCTGGCAGTCAATTCCTCCTACGGCCTGTAAGTCTCCACAGCTGCTACATTTGCTATTTAGACATGTTGTCGCTTGACTTTATTCCCACAGTCGTCTTCGGAGCAGTGTTTATCTCTGTCTACAAGCTGTAATTTGTGTTAAATTTTAATCACATCTGGCCTGAAAGGATGCAGTTAATGAGAACTTGTAAGCTGCAACTGCAAACGAAGGTCTGCCTCGATCATTCCTCGTTTCTCTCAGTGTCGTGTTCGGAAACAGCAACGGCCTGGCTGTGGTGGACTACCTCCAGAAAACTCTACTGCTCAACATGGGGACGTCGGAGCTCTACAGCCCCTCTGACCCCTACCAGAGGCAGCCTCACTCCCCTCGCAAAGCACGACAGCCCTCCGGAGGTGAGCTGCACCAATTCTACACCTCCATCCCCCAAAACACTGCAGTGTAACTGCACCGGCTAACATTCCTCTCACTGAAACATAGTCAATGCTCTATTCATTTGCGGCAGCTCTTGTTTCCCTTTGTGATGCTAAACTCTCTGAGGATGGGTTGGAGAGGCAGAGCTGACACTTGGCAGCTGCTCTGACTTCGCACCACGAGGGCTGCCCCCTGCAGTAGCTCCTCTCCCGCAACAGGGGGCATCACTGACAGATCCTCCATCTGTTGAGTTGGACAGTGCAAAGACAGTGGAGCATGCTTGTTAGTAATACACACAGAGTGGATGCTGCATCAGAGCGGCTCTGCATTAATGGAGTTGTCTTTTAAGTCCTTTTACGGACCAAACATGAAAAAAAAAACCTTTTTTAGTTACTGTTTCAGTCCATTGTCGTGTTGTCTTCTGTTGCCTTTCGCTCTCTCTGCCTCGTCATCCTGTCAGTCACTGTTGTACTCATTGTTTTGTTGTACTCATTGTTTTGTTGTATTCTGGTGCTGGATTCATGACTACACATGTAGGTTTTCTGTCGTAAAAAGCACATTTAAATCTGCAAGATTTTTACCGTTTCATCAGTTACCAGGAAACCCATGAGATTTTCTGTGTTTTTATATTGTTTTTCCCCCTCATTTGCACTTTCTGGTTTCCAGCCATTTCTCTGTCTCACTGTTTTCTCACTGTCGATCTCTCTCTTTGATTTGATCAAGACATTCCAACTGGTACGTCTTACATGTCCAGACTTTCTAACTTGTATTCTCAGTCAGTGAGAAAACTCCGTTCATCTCACTTGAGTAAGTCCTTTTGTGTCCAAAATTATTCCTCTTCCCACGCTGTCTTTGTTTCCTTTAAAGCGCCTCCTTTGTCACCATTAAGATACACTCCCTGGTTTTGGCACAGCACCCCCAGATCTCCAAAGCTCACAGTGAAATGTGTAAACAAAACCCGGTTGTGTATCTTTCAACCCAGCTGCCTGTGTTTCTGAACAAGCAATACCAACACTACTACATCTTGTAGATCTGTGATCTGCTTTATGATCGTGACGGTAGTCCTCCTTGCCTCTGCTCTAGCACATTACCCTTCGTCAATTATAAGAGTAGTGTCAGAAGTGGCTTTGATAGATGATCAAGAGCAGGACTGCCTCCGCTTTATTTTTTACTTGCATTTCTGTGGCTCCCACAGCACCTTGTGATGCCAACGATGGGTCAAACGCCTCAGAGGACCGCTGCAAATCCCCTACTTCAGGTAAGCATCACCTTTCTTCTTATCAAACACACAAAAAAAAAGCCGAAAATCTGCGATGCATCTTCTTCAAACGTTGCCATTTGTCACATAGGATCTGCATCACCTTGTAATTCAGATGATGAAAGAAAGCAGAATTTCATAGAGAAGGGTACTGTATTCTTAAACGCATGTGCTCTCCAATTCTAGCAGAAAGTTTTTTGGGCTTAAAACATCTGATTTGTGTTTTTTTTAACCTTATTTCCAGTGAAGTTCAAAAGCAGACGCTTTTCCAAGACGGTTGCCAATGACTTTGGTACTGTATCTTCCAGATGCATTCTCTGTGGTTACTCACTCTTCCTTTCTGAATGCAGGCGCTCTAACCACACTCTGCCTTAATCCCCCCCGCCAGTCTGTATATCTTGTGCCAATCGAAGAAGAGATTTGCATTCAAGAAATGGATTTATTGAAAAAAAAAAATACTAATCACATAGTTTGGGGTGTTTTATTGCTATTGTGTATGAAATTAATTAAGATTCTTTGTTACATGCATGACAGGATGTCTTTCAGATTTGAGGCCTCAGATTTTCTATGCAATTTCTTTTTGGGCGAACACACAGTAAAGGTGTTAAGCAAGTGTGCATAGAATACTGCTTGCTGATTGGTAGATGTTACTTAATCCGTTTTACTTCCTACTCCATCCAAAAGCATAGAAAATCTGCTTCCTGCCTCTGTATTTTCAGCACTAACTACCTGAATGTTGAAGTGAATTATTTCTCTTTGATTAATCAACACTTGCTGTGTGTATTTCTGATTCCAGGGCTTCAGTTCAGTGTTAATCTGTTGGCTATCGGCTGGTTATTCTTTTTTTTTTTCCCTCTACGGCTACTCTCTTTGCTTAACAGTGTTCACTGAATTTCAATTATCTTATTTCTCGACTGCTTTTTGCTTTATTTGGCATTACAGGCCCCCTCTCCGATGCTTCCCTTACTCATTTATATTCTCATGGTTTCTCTTGAGGGCGGGTATTAACTGCAGTGGGCAACTTTTGGGGATTCTTATTGGAGATTGGCAGCACTTCCGGTCGAGCAAGTAAAATCAATGCAAATGTGCTTGAAGGCAAAATTTTTTCCTTCAAACAATACGGTGTCATTGACATTTTGAGCTGTGTGAACTACATCTCCTCAACAGTTGTCCTACAGTTAGCCTGATCCCTCCGAAGAAATTAGATTCAATTTCTATGATTGCACACTGAAATATGCCACCAATTACTGGAATGATTTATTATAGAAGCTGCTCAGAAATATCTACATTTAGTTTGTTATTCTTTCCTCAAAAAAAACAAAAGGAGTATTTGTTTCTGTTGCAGCCAAGATGTCACGGAAAATTAGCTCGTCTGGTGATCAAAAGCCAGATCTGGGTAAGCCAAAGCTGATGACTTTAAGAATGTTTTTTTTTTTACAGGTTTTCATGTTGTCATTGCCATCCTTTGTCCTTTTCCCCCCCCCCCCCAGCTGTAAAATACATCAGTGAAAGTTTGAATAAAGTAGCATGTTTGTGTGAATTCCAACTCCTCATATCTTTCTGCTCCAAGTTGAGATGAACACTTTCTGTATTTGCATTGGGTGCAGAAAATAGATCCCAACGGCGGTGCCCTCTGACATGTAATAGACGCTCTTATTGCGTGAAAGCTGACAAGAAGGCAGCCAGGATGAGTCTGAAGTGGGGCGTCTATAGAACTCAGTCAGACCCCAACCCCAGTGAGTGGACCGGTCATGGTCTGACTTTGGCTGAAGTGGGATAACTCGTACTAACCCCCCCACCCCCCCCACTCCTACTACAAGGGCTTTTTATTCTAAAAATGGTTTAACATTTGACTCTAATCCTCTCACAATGATTGTTTTTCTTCTTTTTGAGGAAGTCCCTCTGGGTTTATTGCGCTCGGCATGAAAAAAAAATCCCGCTTTTCTTGTTTACAGTTTCCTTGAGAAGAACTGGCATGATGGACAATGTGTATAGCTTTTCACTTTGTCATAGATCACTGTGTATCTGTGGGGATTCCCCCATTTATCTTTAGAGTTAAACTTGTGTTTCAACTGCGGTCAGTTCGGCAGTGAAGCATGAATAATTCTTTCTCTTTAAGTAGCAGTTCTTTCTTGGGAGTTACTGTAGTACTACAGGCTTATTTCCTCCGGATTTTTTCACATTGAGAGTGTTCATTGGACTTAGCTGCAGGAATACAAATTGGAGGCGTTCAAAGCAAATTGCATGACACGGTGATAACTTCTCAATGTCAAAAACTTTTTGATCTACCCTATACAAATGTTTTAATTTCCTGCTGGGCCGTTTCCGTAAAGGACGAGAATATGATTGAAGGTGTTTCTCTACTAAGCTTTGAAATGAACAACTTTGCTTTAACCTCAGAACTGAGCTTGCTGTTGGCTTGGAAACCATGCTGAACTCCTTACCTCTGTCATTTAACACAAATCATTTCCTCATTCTCGTCTTTCTCTGCTCAATCCCGCCGTCCAGATGCCAAGGATAACTCATTCACCCGCTCACGTAGTTCAAGTGTAACCAGCATAGACAGAGAATCTCGAGAAGCCATCTCCTCCTTTTACTTCTGCGAGAGTTTCCCCCGGAAGTCGGACAGCCTGGTCAGCCCCTGCCTGTTGGTGGGGACCACGCATGGCTCTGTGATGATGGTGGCTCTTAGCCTGCCACCTGGTGGGGAGCAGAGGCTGCAGCAGCCGGTCGGCATCGCCTCCTGTGGTAAGAAGCTGAAGTAATCTGGTCATTTGCAAGTTACTGATGCACATCTTGTTATTGTTGAGTGAACAGTGTCATCAGAGTGCCACGTGTTTTTGGTACATTGAATATTATGTTTGGCTTTAGGCTCATTTAAGTTTAATGTTTTAAATGCTTGTTTGCAACACTGCAGGACTTTAAGTCAGAAATGTATTGGAAATGTCTAAAAAGGCAGATATTTTAATTTATTTTGCTGTAACCATCTTAATCAAGTTAACTATAAAAAAAAAAATCAATTTTCAGGAACGCTTGTCAGACTCAAAGGTGGCATTTTGACCATGGGCCTGCTTGACGCTGCTGGAACTCTGCTGCCCCCTTCCTACGAACCGTGGTATGACCCAAACGCTTCAGATGAAGAAAAGGAGAAAAGCCGGAGGCGCAGGCCAGCCTCCCCTCCCGCTTCACAAGAGGGCCAGGACTCTCAGTTTGCTGTGCTGTGTTCGGAGAAACAGGCCAAGGTGGTGGCCATGCCCTCCCAGACCCGCATCTACAAACACAGCATCACAGAGACTTCCTTCGTGCTTCGGGCTGATGTGGTGCAGATGGCTGGGACTAATTGCATCACCTGTTTCTGCGCTAATGGGCACATCATGACTCTGAGGTACCGCCACCGCTCGCATTCTGTTGCTTTCAATATCTGTGATCAAACAGCAAAGTACTCTGCTTTTTTTTTTTTCTGGAAAATTTGTTAGTAAAGATGCAGTTTGCTCTGAAAGTGTCTTAGTGTTCCTGAAAAGATTTCTGTTTTCTATGACCCCAGTTTGCCCAGCTTACGGCCCCTGCTGGACGTCAACTACTTGCCGCTCACAGACATGCGGATAGCACGAACGTTTTGCTTCTCTAACTTGGGTCAGGCTCTGTACCTCACCTCCCCCACTGAGATCCAGAGGATCACCTACAACCAGGAGACCTGTGACAACCTGCAGGTCAGATAAACAACAAAGGAGTGAAAGTTTTCTAAGACTGAGATCATCTTTGTGTCAAATATTCTGTTCTCTTGCACGTTTTATCAGTTTCTTTTCAAATGTCTGGACCATATCGGCACTGCAGGCTAGGGATATTTATCACAAGGATGTTAATAAATGATCTATTTCTTTCCCAAACACATCAGCATTTATCCTTACGCTAAACATCCTTCGGGGCCATTTAGAAATGTGGAGTTTTTGTGGACTAACATCTGTAACGGTGCGGCGCACTCGCTAAACTTTGAATTTGCATTTTAAAGAAGCGCAGGATTTATTCGTGCTGATGTAAAATAAATAATAAACGTTTATAGCTCGGTCCAAATATCTTAAGGGAGAATATATTGAAACAGACATGCTGATATTTTCCTTTTCTTCAGGAGATGCTCAGTGAGTTATTCACCCCTGTGGAAACTCCAGAGGCTCCAAACAGAGGATTCTTCAAAGGTCTTTTTGGGGGAGGAGCTCAGTCGTTGGACAGGGAAGACCTCTGTGAGTACAGAACGGCCTCAACCTCCTCCAGTACTTTTTCATAACACTTCCACTATGTTTTCAACATATCTTTCCACCAATTTGACCAGTTCTGCTCTTACTGGCCTCTGATATTATCTGAAATGTAATTAAATCATCCTGTAGTATCTGACATAATTTGTACCAAATTACCTTCAAGAGAACCTGGTCAGTCGCTCAGATATTGGATTGTATTCGGAGCGTGATCTGTCAACGCACCTTCTGGGTTGTTGTGTTTCTTCGTTAGTTGGTGAGACGACTGCCGGTAAGGCCTCTCGCAGTCTGGCCCAGCACATTCCCGGCCCGGGCGGCATGGAGGGCATGAAGGGTGCAGCGTCTGGGGTCGTGGGAGATCTTGCCCGAGCCAGAATAGCTTTGGATGAGAGAGGGCAGAAACTGGGTGAACTGGAGGAGAGAACGGCGGCCATGATGGCCAGCGCAGACTCCTTCTCCAAACACGCCCATGACGTACGGAAATGTCATCCGTTTGTTTTGTTTTGAGCCGAACTCCTTGTTTTCTGACCCGTTTCCCGCTTTTCTCCCCTCAGATGATGGTGAAGTACAAAGATAAGAAGTGGTACCAGCTCTGATGGCAGCGTGCGGACCTTTGGACTCTTATCACTCACACCAGTATCTCTGAGGAGCTGGAGGTCCCTCTTCTTCTCTTCTCTGTTTCTTTCCATCTGGGGTTGGGGTCATGCTCTTTCTCTCGGCACAGCATCTTCACTCTGCACCGCCGCGGTCACCGGAGGGCTGCTGCAGAGTCGACACCGGCCACCTGGGAGCGATTATGTTCGGTTAACATCAGTTTGCAGACCCAGAGAGATCGGACCTTTCACATCCCATCATGCACTCGTATACGTCTCATATAAATATATATAAATATATATATCTAAATACATATATATCTACACACCTCGCCGTTTTTTTCAGAAAGACGAAGGACAATTGTGCAAATAATGTACTAAGGGTGGCCTGGCTGCACTTGTTCATTTGCCCTTTAGATTGTCTGCCAAACACGGTGGACTTAAGAGGAGAAAAGTCTGATCCTTCAAAGCTAATCAAGCCTACGACCATTTAAGGTTCTATAGGAATGATCGAATCAATGAAGGACTTGTTTTTTTATTTTGTTTTGTTTTGGTCTCTATTTTTTGTTTGTTCTTTGCCCTTTTTCAGTATGTTTTAGCTGTTTGTTTTTTGTTGTTTCTTTTTCGTCCAGAGAGGGCCTTTCAAGCACTTAGAACAGTGGAGAAAAAAAAAATGGACAGGGAAATGAGGAATCTATTGCCTCTCACCGAATAAGGGCTGGTAGTTCACTAGTTCATCACCGATCATACCTTCTTAAAGCAACAGAGTTATTTTAGGTGAGACGTTTTATCTGAGAGTCCCCTTGGTTGGGCTTTTAGATTGAAATATTTATTGGAACAATGTAATATCTAGGAAGGAGGGGGAGTTTGTGTGTTGGGCATTATTTTGTTTCATTTGTCAATTAAATGTGCAAAAAAGAAAAAAAGTGCTGAAAATGTTTACCCCCCCCCCCCCATGAAGAGTTTACACAGACCTATCAGACAAAGTTGATACACTGAAAAACCCCTGACGGTCTCTGGCTTTTCAGGGGGGTGGATGTACATGAAAGATAATGTGTTGACAGTAAAAGATTGTCCTTTAAATATAATTTGCATAAATGTATATTTTGGTTACAGTTTCAAGGTTTTCTGTGACAAAAATCGATCTATAAATGATTATTCGGATGTCTTTTTTTGACATTCTGTCGTAGCCGAAGTAGATTTTAATTAAAAATTATTATTTTTTTGTCTTGTTTCTCATTGCGTAGGGAAAAAAAAGCATGAGTCTCTTACAGCACAATGGACGTGAGAATGCTGTGTTTGTATTTGTAGCTGCTAGTAGAAGTGACCGAGCACGACAAAGTGCTCCACGCGGTGCCACAGGTCATCTCTCGTTGAACCGTTCACTTAAAAACTCTTTCTCTTCTGCCTTTGCCTCATATATGCTAACCTCTACCTATGTGTATATCTGTGTGTTTGTGACCATGCATATATTCAGGAATATGTGTATGGGCGCCACTGTTTATACTACTGCATAAATACAGTCTATTACAGTAGGTCTTTTGGGTTTTTTGTTTTTGCTTGACTGTGTTTTTCAGTGTGATTAACTCGTTCTTTTTCATGAGGTGCAAAGGATATGCTGCTATTTGTGTCAATATAGGAGCATCATCTGTTGATCTTTTTTTTTTTTTTTTCTTCAAAGAGAGAAAAGACTTCTTCAGTCCAGATTGCTGCCAAATGTTGTAAATAGCAGGACAGCTGGACACAAATCTGACGGTGCAGGTTCAGGCAATCTGACATACTGTACGCTTGCGGCCATGTTCTTTTCTGACACCAAAGAGTTGCTTGATTTCACGGAGTTGTCTTTCTTTGTTATTTTTCTTTTCTTTTTTTTCCCGGGTAATGGTAAGAATCAGTCAGGATAGGGAGTTTGTTTGTTTGGTGTGTGAGGAGGAAAATAGCTGGGCTTTGCTTCTTCTTTTTGGGACTTTGTTCTTGTCCCTAGTCCCAGTGCGTGTGTTCGGGAAAACAAGCAAAGTGAATTTGAAGCGTTTCATTCCAACATGAGATATCCAACTAAAGAAAAACCAAGTAACTTTTGCCTGGAAATGGAAATGGATCAAAGGCCCAAAGGAAGGAAGTACCTGTAGTGTTGATCATTTTTCTTTTACTTTAAGGTATTGATTAATCTATGCTGAAGAGGTGTTGAGTCAATCACCAAAATGTCTTATCTGAAATGGATACACAGCTTGTTGGAATGAAACTCTTCACTTTTAGATGGCTGATTTATATCCACTGTGTACTACTGAGATAAACCCATTTGGAAGCGCAAATTATGTGGGTTTTGCACTATTTTTTGTACTTAAAATGATTTTGTTAGTATGATTTTTTTTTTTGTGTGCGTTTATTCCTGTGTCCCATTTTCTTATTTTTCCAAGGACCAAAACATTATATAACCTATGCTTATTTATGTCATTTGCCAATTATGCTGATTGCTTCACTCTCAGATTTGTTTTCAATGTCAATTTAATGATACTATAAAATATTTATATATTTGAAAACAAATATATATATATATATATATATATACATATATACTTTTAATTTCAATAATCTATTAAAAATGAATACCTTTAATGTAATTTTAAGATGGAATAACTCACATTTATGTCCAAACAATAGTTGTGCATAACTATCCATCATCCAGACATGACAATAAACATTTTCTGGTATATATATTTAACATGCTCATCAGGATTTATGCTTTGCTACTGCAGGAGGGTCTTCTCCTAACGGTGGGCTGCTGAGTCTTTCTACAAAGTGTGGCCTCAACTTTGAAGTGCTTCAGTTTGCAACATATATGTCCTAAATGGTCTCTTATTGCACATTGAAGGATGCATGATATTAAGTGTTTACGAACTTGAAACAACCATGTATTATCCCTGTTAGAGATTGTCTGTTCTGGCATTTGTATTAACCACCATGTTGAACAAAACTGAAGTTCTCATCACACATCAGAAGTGTGTCCCGTTTCATTTGATCATGCCAGTTGTATACGTGCGAGAGGTCATTTTTTTGGGGGTACATCTGTTGACGTTACTGTTTGCTTCATGAAAACTCTTGCTTTTCCCCTCCCTGCGCTGTAGAAATGCATTGAAACTGAAGCTAAGCTCACAGCATTGTGCAGAAGAGCTCATGGGTTTCTCAGTCGCCATACTTCCGTCCATCTGTCTTCATCTAGGATGAATATCTGTGGAGTTGCAGTATTTTCTCATTGTAGGCAATTTTTGTACAGTTTTATTAAAATAAATTTCACATGGATGTCTGACTTTGCTGCCACTAACAATTTAGACTGTAGATACAGTATGTATAGATATTATTGTGCAATGGAAATAAATGTAAAACCAATCATAACACTTTTGTCTCGTTTAATTTTTCTTGGTTTTCTACGTGTGGAATTACTTCTTTTAAAAGCTTTTTAACAAATTCTTGGAAGAAACTTCATTGTAGGTGGTTTTTATTTTTAAGGTCAGAAATAAACGTGGGTGTGTTTTGGGTATCTTGCTCAAAGATGCTGGAGTAGGCACAATAACTGATTTAATCTTTTTGACAAACCGTCTTAGAATATGATCGTCAAATGAGTAATTTTTCAGAGCAAATGCACTGCTTCTGATTAGATGATTTCGGCTTATGACCTTTCACAAAAAGCTAATTTTATTTCACTTCAGTTTTCATGGACATTTTTGTAAAAACTTTGAAATACATACGTGGTAGGATTTTTGCTTTTTGTTTTGTGCAAAATTTTTTGTTATTTATATTTTCCATTTATTATATTTTGCGTTGAGTATGTGTAACAGTAGATGTGTACAAGTTCAATCAATACATTTTCTTTATCAAGAAGAGAGCTGACCATTTTATTTAATTTCATTTTGCACTTCTCATAAGCCCCAGCAGGTGGCGCCACTGCTCGCTGAATTCCCGTCGGCCAGCGGGGGTAGAAACCACCAGCGGAGACTGTGAAGCCGGGGCAGCATCTTCACTCTGACTGATCCGGCGGATGAAGCAGGGGAACAGCAAACTTGAAAGCTGGCCACAGATTAAGCCCCAACAAGTGGAGTCTGATAGATAATGTTGTTGTTTTTCTCTCCTCCGGCGGTATTACAGCAGTTCTACGTCTCAGTTGCTTCAGCTTCTCAGTCTCCGGATGAATGTTTGATGGACCTCAGCGTCTCAGCCGCTGCGATGAATGAAACAAAGGGGATGGACGCAGTCTGGGAAGACACCAACTGTTAACGCCGCAGTGCTTGTTTTTTTCTTCTTAATCAACAAGAAGGTTGGTAACTCGGTTAGGGAGTTTTTATCCAACAGCTAATGTTAACTTTACAATTCCGCGGATAGCACGAGGCAGCTTTATATTCAAAAGTCTTACTAACTATAACAAGCGGATAAATTGCTTCTCGCCTTTGCACATCATGTGGGTTTCTCCTTTCACGTAACTTGCACGCCTTTAGAAGCTGTCTCCGCTGAAAGAAATCACAGACTGAACCTGCTTTGTCTCAGAGAACTTCTTCCAGGGTTTGCAGAGTTCTGGGTTTCTGACACCTGCAGGTTTCCCCCCCAGTCTCCACTGACCTGCTCTGCTTTCTCTAAACATGCTCTGATAGATGTGTCTAACTTGCAGAGCTGAACCTGGGACTGTTTAAGGTGGGATTTTGCATGTACCACACTTCTGGACTGCCACATCACAGCTCCTACACAGCAGCAGTGTCAAGTGAGGTGATGATGATGATGATGATGCAATTAAGGTAAGCTTCCTAAATCCTTTTTTTTTTCCTTTAAAAAAAGATGAGCCAAGGACCAAATCTCGTCCTCCAGTGGCTGTCAAAGCTCCATCTGGCCCAGTATGTGGAGTCATTCCTTGACAATGGCTATGATGATTTGGAAGTTTGCAAACAGATTGGGGAACCAGATCTGGATGCGATAGGAGTCCGCATTCAGTATCACAGACACAGGCTGCTCACTGCAGTAGAGGCTCTAAAGGAAGAGGACAAAAGGAAATCACCTGGCTATTATTTCACCTTAGAGCCTGTGGATACTTCTGCTTGTCAACACACATCACACTCCGACAGAGTGGAGGATTTTGAGGATTTGAGGTCACATGCACAGACTGCAGGAGTGCACCAGGCCTCGTGTCCTGGAAACCACAACCTGAGGTTCACAGAGTGTAATGACTTTGTGACTTATCCCAAACTGAAGCTAAAGGTTCTGATAAGGGATAAACTTGCAAAAGATGGGATCAACCTTGGACAAGCACCTTACACCCACAAGGTAGGACTGTGTTTTGTTTTTTTTTACCTTCCCCTTTTGGAGTCAAATCAGGCAAAATGTTATAGAGCCGTCTAGTTCAGTTTGATATGCTTCCTTAGTTGCGCGTGTGATGAAGAGTGTGACAAATTTCTTTGATGCCGCTGACATCTGGTGATTCTTCTTTATTGCTCCGATGCTGGATTGGTCCAAAGTCTGCTGAGATTCTTTGCAGTGATAATGTACTTTTTATATTAAAGCTTTAGTTAACTGAATGAAATTGAATTGGATGGAGGGAGTAGATGCTTGTTGGAACGATATCAAGATTTCCTGTATTCTCTAAATTGTCACAGCAGAGTTAAGTTAATTACCATGATAAAGAAAGTGAGTTAATTTGAGGTGTTTTCTCACAAACGGCCTTCATGCTAAAGGGTTTTTCAAAAGGGCCACCCCTCGTTTCTTTATGTTTTGCTTCCATGAGTCCGATTTTCTTTTAATCTTTTTAAATGGTCTTGAGCAGAACTTATTCAGGCTTTCTGAAGGACTTAAAGTTTTTGCTTTTTCATTCATTTTCAGTCCAGTTCTTACACCTATTCTCAGAGAGAAATTTGGTTGTTTTTTGTGTTCAGCCACCTAAAATCAGCCTATTCAGTTTCGAATGGTATCTTTAGGCAGTTTGTTGCTAGCAGCCTGTTGCAGGGATTAATAATTTGCTCCGATTTTTATTGTTTCTTAAAAATAAAAATGCCAAAGAGACGAGAATAAAACAGTATTTTGGTACGATCAAACCGATTCCCAAAGAGCTGTTTGCTGAAAACTGGGCATATCTCCAAGTGGAGGACGAAAGAGGAAGCTGCAGTAAAACAACCGGCTAAGACCTGCCACAGGAGAAGCATCTGGCTCCTCAGTTGATCCGACTCCTAACTGAAGTCTCATAAGAAAGCGTCTCCATGGTAAGGGTGGTTGTCAAGAAACCATTCCTACGGAGGGGAAACGAGGAGAAAAGGCGAAGCTATGCCAAATAACTCAAGAACTGGACAGAAAATCAATGGGAGCAGCTCTGATGGAGTGATGAATCCTCTCCAGAGCCTGAATCCTAACATTATGGAAGCAGCATAGGATCATGTTTATGAAATAAAAGTCAGCCAACATCCAAAGAAGAGCTTTGGAAAGTCCTTCAGGAAGCCTGGAGAACCATTCCCAAAGAGCTTGTGAGGTTTCAGGATGTGGAAAATAACAATGACAACTTCAAATATTTCATTTCAGGCTTGTTAGAACTGCCCAAATTCTGTTTTTGCTTTTTCTTTGATGTTTTCAATAAATCTCTGCGATTTAATGTTTTCCATAAAGAAAGGAGACCTCAAAAACATTGCACAGTACTATATTTGTTTTGATGCAACTTCCAGAATGCCACATCAGAAACTCCACGTAGACACTGCAGTGAGTGATGAGCCTGTGCCGTGCCACCGATTCACACTTCCAAAACATCCGTGCTGGCATCAAAGTTAAGCTCAAAATGTGCAGATGTGGCCGGTAACTGATATTGTTGCAGCTCTAGATGTTGATATGGCGTCTCTGCCTGCCCAACCAGAGTCTCACCTATACTTTGGGATAATTTATGCCTTGATGATGGGTGGGGTACACCATAAGGAGACTCTTATCCGACATAATGTTCATGCTTTCAATCACTGCTGATATTTTTAGGAGTTTGAACAGCCATAACAAGTGTCTGCAGATCTAGAAATGTTAGATGCACCACAGGCTAGACTTCTCCTTGTCAGTATAGCTTTATATGTAGTAATGCTGACAGATATAGCTTAGCATGGAGAGAGGGTGGATGCTTTAATCCAGTGTAAATGTAAGCTTAACGCTATATGGTTCAAAGCATAACCAATGAGCAAACAAGTTAAAAATCCTTTGACCTCTGAAGACGGTCAGTGGGACAATGTGGATGAGTTTGCCTGGATGACAGATGCTTAGTCTAGGATGGTACACTCACTGAAAGCATGTCCTTGTATATCTGGGGAAACACTCTGTTGCCTGCAGGGATTGTTGATAATGTAATTGCAGAGGATAGTTATCCTGCTTTGGCTTCAGTCCAGTTAGTCAAACACTCAGTGGTGGTGGTGGTGGGGGGGGGGGGGACGGTGTCAAAAAGCAGCTGACAGTTTTTGTATCTTATTTCAGTGCTGGGGTGTCATTAAGGG
>JAOXYM010000021.1:19097996-19110236 GCA_028567055.1 Leptatherina wallacei
GGGGGGGGTGGGGGTGGGGGGGGGGGGTCTGTGAAAAGCTGAAGGATGCTTTTGGCTTATTTTCCGTAGTTTGTCAACAGAAGGTGTGATTATTGACCTCTGGATGTAACTGGTCAGCCGATGGTACACTGGTGGCACAAATCTGTTTTGGCTGTTTTATAACAGACTGTCAGAGTGAATATATGCCCCTTTTGGGCAGGACCAAACAAACACAGAATATCTTTACAGTTTCACACCTTAGGCAGAGTTTGTGTTCTCTGCATTTGGCCAAGCATGACTCTTTATGTAAAGTCATGCTTGTTGTTTTGTCTTTCCTCCACCTTAAAAAGTAGATGCATGTGAACTGAGCAGGGTTTTCTGAATGCAGGCTAAGGGCGCTTTTGTAGAGGCTGTTTTCCCATCTTGAGCCAACATCCATCTTTTATATTCAGTCTATAGTTTGTAGCATCGTATTTTCATCATGTTGGGAGGAGGAGAGGCAGAGAGGATGTTACTGTTTTTCAATGTGCATTGAAATTGGTAGGGAGAAGATAACCATTTAGAAATTTTTAAAAGTAGATATGTGTACTTAAATGTCAAAAGATAGCAGAAATCTAAAAATTAGAGTTTGGAAAAGTTTGGTACATATGGAAAATGTAGGCTGTTGAATGTTGAAGCCAGATGCAGCTTCCTTATTTGAGTGAAACGGTCATCGCATGACGACCAATCATAGGAAATATGTGGCTGCCTTCTCACAGTCTTTGATGTCCTGCCATTGGTGCTCATGTGCCTCAAGTGGAGATTTACCGTGTTTGGCTTATACCTATTTAGTTTAATAATGAAAATCTAATTTCATCCGCAGGGCTGTAGGCGTTGAAGTAGTTGCACTCTGCCCACTGCGCTGAATAGCATCAACCAATTTCACAGCTATGAGCACATACTGTTCATGAAAGATTCAGAGGTTACAAACTACTAAGTGCAAAGGCACTTTGGGATTCACTTCCAACCTTTTTCGAGGTCACAGCCAACACAGGCACAGTTAGATTTTGCTTCTTTACAATGACAAGCACCACCAGCTATGAAATCAGACGCAGGGTAAACCTAGCATCTACAGCTGCAGCTTCTTTTAATTGTAAAGCATCTAACAAACAACTGGTTTTTAGCTTTGGTTCTCCTGCCTTCACCTTGTCATATTTAGTGTTCAATGGATTCTATAACATTAGGTTTGGCCCATCTGACTCTCCTTAGAAGAAATGCATGATTATTTCTTTCATTTTCAGCGTGACCATGAGTCTCAGCTTGAGTTGGAGTCGCTCACTGTCAGGTGAGACTGGTTGGCAGCATGTGAACAGCATTTTCATGCAGTTTGGCCTTTTAGGTTCATCAGATTTAGTCCATTAAACAGAACTCGGGTATGTAGGCCAGCGCAGCTTTATTTTTTTCCTCCAAGAATGGCATACAGCAGCCTCAGGCCAAGTCTGACCTGTAACAGTTTTTTATTTAAATTGGTGCAGAATCAGACAATTTACCAGTTTGATGTTGATTTGATGACAGTGTTTGGCCTCAAAGTCATTGTAATTTAGTTGTTTGTACCACCCCAATTCCATAAAAAACTTAGGATGCTGTGTGAAATGTAAATAAAAAACAGATTTGCAAACCTCATAAACCCATATTTTTATTCCCAATAGAACATAAACAACATATTGGATGTTGACACTGAGACATTTTACCATTTCATGGAAAATATTAGCTCATTATGAATTTAATTGCAGCAACACATCTCTAAAACACGGGACTACAAAGGCTTGAAAAGTTATTTGCACAGATCAAAGCAACTGGTGGAGCATTTGACAGCTAATTCGGTTAACTGGCAACAGGTCAGTAACACGACTGGGTATAGAGGGAGCATTTCAGAGAGGCAGAGTCTCAGATGTAAAGATTATGAAAGATGAAAACTTCGGGAATGAAGGGGTCAGGAATGTTGAGCAGCTAGCATCCTGCATCAGACCAGAATGGGACAACATTCCTCTACTAAAACTTGCAGCAACTGGTGTCCTCCCTACCCAGACATTACCAGACTATCGTTTAAAGGGATACCGGCTAACTTTTGAACCAAATATTAGACCAATGTGAGTAATAATGGATGATTTCTGGGGTCAATATGCAGCTTGACGCTTGTCGGCGCTCCGACAGGGCTGCCCTCTTGAGAAACCAGACATTGTAACTTTGCAGGAGCGGATCCGTCTCTCTTGGGATCATGTGACCTGTAGCGCTTTGCTTTATGGCTCCCACAAAGAGAGCTCTGCTTTGTACTACTTTTTCTTCCTCTTCCAACTAAAGTTTCTCACGGCTGAACGACGTAAGAAGGCGAAAACGGTGTCTGAGGAGGCCAGAAAGAGAGAGACTGTTTGATTTTGCAACAGTGTCGTGTGGCCTTTGGGTAGTTACAGGTTTAGAGCCCCTAGTGGCCAAAAGTTACACGGTATCCCTTTAAAGAAGAGGGGATGCTACACAATGGTAATCATCTTCCTCTTCAAACTTTTTTGAGACATGTTGCTGCCATCAAATTCAGAATGAGCTCATAATTTCCACGAAATGGCAAAATATTTCAGTTTCAACATCTGATATTTTGTTTATGTTCTATTTGAAATAAAATGTGGTTTGCAAATCATTGCGTTCTGAACTTGTATCAGCTTTTTTTCTTTAGCTAGTTTTTTTTTTTGTTTTTTTTTTTACAAATTCCTGACGCACAGTGAATATTGTGTGGAATCCACTGCAAAAGTTTTAATGTTTTGAGAGAACTTTGGAAAAATCCCAGACCGAAGCTACTGAGATTCCTGTAGGAATGAATACATACAGAGCTGTGTGGAAGGAACTTTCTCTGGTAACATACTGATAAACTTTCTAAAACTTCAAAGAGTTTGCCTTACAACAATCTATATGACTCCATATTGCTTGTTGCTCCTGTTAATAGATTACAAACTAGAAAAAAAATGGTCACCATCACTGGTCTTATACACAGGCTCATCTCACTTCTGGATTACTTCAGGCTGTAATTTCTGTTCAGTATCTGCTTTTGATTGGACTTGTAATTCCACAAGGCCTCTCGCTCTCAGTCTAGACTTGTTATTGCAATCGATTCCCAATAAGTAGTACTTTGCTGAGTACTGTGCATGCATGTCTAGTATACTAGTATACTCTGCTGACTTGAGGGGGGGAAAAGGGCTGTAACTTAATTAAAGCCGTTGGAGCTGTAAATGACCTAAACACTAGCTCCATGACAAACATTACGCTGAAACTGAAACTGTAGTTGATTTGACGCAAGGGGTGCGTCTATATAAAGAATGCGGATCGTTCATATTGATATTTGTAAGGATGTCATCACACACAGGTAATGTAATAATGGAAAAACACACAGCAGGCTCATGTTTACAACCTTTTTTTTATGTTTACAGGACAGATGACAGTTTCTGTTGATGCCTTCAAAACGTCACTAATACATTAGTTGGGAATAGTGTTCACCTTTCCTTGTTCAGTCTGTTGTCTGAAACATCCAAATGTAGTAAAATGCAACAGTGACAATTCATCATTATATTAAAGAAGATCCTATCAAGCTCAGTTTGAAAGGATTCACTGTATAGCTGCATTAACAATGGGCTCTACTCCCAGAAGGCCTCCTTGCAGTGCTTTGCCTAAAAGAAGCACAGAATGGTGAACAAATACTCGCTGCTCGGGAGATTTCCTAGTGTTGCTTTCACAGAGTTAGAGGACAAGTAAAACCAGCAGGCCCCTTTAGACAGAAGAAAGGACAGTCTGAATAGAGCCTGGCAAAATACAAGGTCTGCAGCAGGCAGCTGACAGCTGTCTCTCTCTTTGTCACCATCAACTGGAGACTGAATGGGACTGGTTTTATTTGAACAAGTTGCTTTTAAAATACCAGTACCAGCACCTGTGGACGCCAACATTATGTGTCACTGTGAAAGGAATAGTACGTGTAAAAGAGAGTGGTTGAGTCAATGTAATAAAGTGAAAAACATGTTCTGAGTTTGTAACGCCACAGAAAATCGTATTAACCCACTTGGCCATTAAGAAGCAATCAGAAAAATATTTTAAGTTACATTTTATGCATACCGTTAGAATAAGGAGAGCACTCTGTCCACTACTGATGGGAAGTCTGCTCATCTTTCAGTCGTGGGCTGAGTTGTCTGCAACATGCAAACCTGAACATATAAAGTAGCTTGTACTCATCAGTGGGGGAGACTCTATTTAGCCATGTGGACCAGCAGCATTGGGTTATTTGTTAATTCAGCTGTCTGTGGTGAAACTTTGGTACAGAACTTGGCTTTAGTTTTAATGAGCAGGTATGTAGTCCTCTGAGAGAGATCGTTAAACAGACCTTGAACTTGAAGCTCTGTAGTTGGTAGTCTCAACCAAATTCTCTTTAGTTTACTTCCATGCAGCCTTCTGCATGCTTATCTTGGGCCATGGGTTTGGAATGGATGGTCAGCTGGAGTGTTTCTGTCCCGACTTTGCATTTTTCTTCTGTTTGCAACCCGGACGCAGTGAAGTGATGAAATGTCTGTCTAAGCCCTGTAGTACTTCACTCTTGTGTAATGGATAGAATATCAAGTAATATGTTGAATATCTGCCTTGCAGGTCTGGATGGTTTAAAAAAGAACAAACATCAGGGATTTTTCAGCCCCACATTTTGCAATTTAAGTCGAGTTTAAGTTAAGTGAACTTTCAGCAAAGCTAAACGGATTCAACTTCCAAACTTTTGAGGTCCAGTGAATGCAGCATGATGTGCAGCAGTGAGCGGGTAATGTGAAGGGCTAACTGAATGACATTTAACTCAGACCTCCTGTACGGGTTGTGTTGTGTCGCAGCTTTTGAGTTGGTACTCGCTTCAGAGTCATGTTAATTCTCTCAAGCACAGAAAATGTGTCCTCTTTAAATGTGCATCATGGTCCATATGCTGTACGTTTCCTGCTTCTTTGTTTAGACAGAAGTAGAGCAGAAGCAATCGAGTAGTCAATCTACGGTAGTTTAACTGGCTACGGTTTTAGTAATGGGAAAAAATTTCAGTCATTTCTCACTTAAAATGGCGAGAACGTGGGGAAATGTTCCTGATTTTGTGAAATCCATTTTTAATTGAATGGAATTGGCAGACTGTGCTGGACCTGTTTATGTTTGTGGCATTGTGGGTACTAATCTCAGATTAAAAAAAGAAGCATTTGCTGAACATATGGACAAAGTTAGGCCACTTGATGCCTGACTTTTATCACCCAGATTGTGGGATTAGAAACTGAATGACTGTAATTCTGTTTGAACATCTTTATGATCCAATTGGAGCACTTTCCTTCCCCGGCTGGCTTCAAAGAGCCTTGCCATAAAACACAGCATGTTGGGAATGCATAAATAAACAATTTGGTCACATCTTTTATTTGCATGTCCTCTCTTCGTTACCTCAGTCTTCGCTTGCCACATCGTGCACTGTGGGGCAGGGCCTTCTTATGGACTTTATTGATATTGTGTCAGAGTAGATTTGGTCAAACCAGTGGACAATTACAGGAATGTGGCTGGATTATTGCTCTGATGGTGTCTATGGGGGGTGGGTGGTCGGGTTGGCGATGGCGGGAGGGGGAGCACTTAAAAGCTTAACATACCACAAAAATGCTAGTCATTTAAAGGGAAGGATTCAGACCATTTCCATCCGGATTCTGTCCTGGCTTGAAGATGCCATGTTTATGAAAAGCACAGCTGCACAATGATGGCTGTCATTGCACCGACACAATACTCGGCTGCACTTTCCCCCGCTGAGCTATATCAGGATTGCATATGTTGTTCACACAGGATATACAGGCTGATGCATAATGTAAACCGCTGTGTAAAGCAGGGCATAATCACTGACCTATATTTGTGAATTTAAGATTAGAATTGTCCAGGGTCACTTGTTCCCTCTGTATCTGTCTATCCATTTAATTTCATTCAGAAGAGCATGTGGAGCCTCCCCGCCACAGAAAACAAGAGAAGTGCATCACACACTTAGTCTGTTCAGCAGTACTCCATTAATATGCTTATTTTGGGCTCATTATGTAAGTGCAAGAAAAGGAGGGTTCTCTATTAGTTTTCCATTGAGTGAAAAGTGTTTTGTGTGACTGAGTTGGGTAAACATTTCCCTAAACAACCCCCCCCCCCCTTCCCCCTCTCCCAATACTCCTCTGTTTTCAGGCTTTATTTCTCTGTGGTGCTCAGAATTTAAATCACTGTGGCAGAGAGAGACTCTGCATCACCCAACCTGATCTCACAAAAATACGTGAAATAAGCAGGAACTTAATCGACACCCTCCACTTATTTACGTGTTGGCGGCACGTAATTGATCAAGATGGGCCCACGAAAATGGGGGCAATCCAAAGTCAATGGGGAACTTTTTCGTGACATCTATCCGACTTTCCTGGTTCCACAAAAGGCTTCATTTGACGTTTTTTCGAATGCAGAATTTGGTTTTTTTTATATCTTTATTCAATTTCACTAAATTAACTGTGGTCGGGCGATTTTCTCACTTCTAGCAAAATAATGCGTGTATATTTGCACATATCTTATAGAATCCTTAGCACATCAGGCCTGAATCAATTGTGAGGCTCTATCATGTTATGCTTCTGAAACAATAAAAAGGGCTGAATATGCTGGAAAATAGCCCCTAACCGTATTCTAACCGTATTCTAAATATCCTATATTTATCGTAATTGCTCCTTTTTTTTTTTACACAGCCTAATCTGATGATTTTGGATCAAGCGGCACGGAATCTGTTTCAATTACATGATTGAAAAGATCATTTTATTCTTCTGTTATCAATTCACCTCGATAAGAAGAAAGCGGAACATATGAAAGCCTGCTGCTGCATCGGAGATCGTTTTCTTCCACTTGTCTGGGTCGAATCCTGGGTCGACAGCTAAAACTTTCCTGATCCGGTGCCGTGTCTTCCTGCTCGCCTGGAATTCCAGTTACGTCACCCCTCCATGTATTTCCCCAAACGGATCTGCGAGTGGGCCGTGTCAGTAACACTTCAAAAGACAACCTGACGAGATGTTGCCCCCGTAAAGTAGCCGACATTAAATACGTTACAGTCACAATCGGCAAAATATGTTAAGCCATGTTTGGTTCAACATGAAACCTTTCTGCTTTAATCTCAACTGGGATGTTTTTCTCCTCTTCCGATTGGCTGCTGATGGTGTGGGCCAATATCATAAATAAACCGACATAATTACTTTTTCTCTCCACAGATCATTTAGTTAGGCCGCTGAGTAACTCAGCTTTATTAGGTAGGCCTGATCGAGGCTACGTAACCAATGTATTGTTTTAGCTCGTTTGTTAAAGAACTACAGTCATGGCGCTGATATAAGTAATTGTAGTTTTTTCAAAATGGGAGCGGTTTTGCATCGAATTTAATGTTTCAAATATTAGATTAATAATCGACCAGGGGTGGTAAATGCAACTGTGGATCCAGATGTTAATAATTTAATTCTTAAATGGGGGGAAAGCTATTTTATCCATGGGCCTATCATGTATAGTTCCACAGTTGTGGGTTATAACACATAGGTTATTTCATGACAGCTCAGATCTAGAGCTCTCTATAACAGTTGGTCACATGTCTCCCTCCCAATTTGTTGTTAAATGATAAACCTTCAAATATCCACAGAGGTTGAAGTGCAAATATCAGTTTTTCAAAGAGACTGACAGACTGACCCCTCATCCAGGGGCAGGAGGTCAGAGCCGGCAGCCTGCTTATTTCACTCATATTGGCATCCTCCTAACAGTGTTAGGACTCGGTTGTGGAGAATAAGCCCTCAGACTGTTTGTATTGGTTGCACTGGTGCACCCGACTCTTTCCTTTAAAGATCCACTGCCACAAAATAAATTTTTCAATGTGCCTTTAACAGCAAAACAATACTTCCGTTGGGTTTCCACACAAATAATTCATGGGAATAAAGAGGCAGGTTAATATTTGTTTCTATGTGCATCACCCCATAAAGAAATCTTCCAAAAAAGATTCTTTTCAAACAAATTGTTCATAAATTTAAAACAAATGTTAATGTGAGGGCCCAATAAAGTCACATTTATTTCCATCACAACTGTCAATAAAAAAGCTTGCATACATGCTTCTAAAGAGGCTTAGAGCTTTCTGACAGAGCTGTAGGACTCCTTCATATGCTACAGTCTGTATATAGCAATGGCTACTTTATTAGCTGCTCTGAGTCCTTTACTTCGGTCTTAACTACGCTCCTGGTGTAGCCATTCCTATAAAGGGATTTGGTATTAGGTGCTCGTACAGTAATCGATAACACCTGGAAATTCAGAAATTTTGCCTAAAACAAGGCTAGATTAAGAAAAATAAGATGGAAAAAGTGGATTTCTCTACAACCTGATATGGTTCAGACCTTACGTCCTTCACTCTGAAGCAGACGCGCATTTTGTGATTCGTTTCTTTCTCAACTTTCTACGCGTTTATGTTTTGTAAGATAAATAAATGAGTAGAAATTGCATTATAGTGAGAATACAGTATATGATGACACCAGTCTATATGTTATTCTAAAAGCAACCTCCTGGTATCCTGCTGGGGGTGTACATTAAGCATATGCAGAACAGTGTAATCCCACATTCAGTCCATCAAAGAGAGTTGTTTGGGGGGAAAAAAGCTCATTTCCGTTATAAAGAGGCACATTTATTCAAATAGGGTTAAATCTTTTTTTTTTCAATGTTGTTTTGCATTGCTCTGCATTTTGTCTGACTGCACACAGTGCAATATAAAAGGTTGTATGCAATTTATGGTTGAGACATAAATGTTTATAGTAATTCATCTACACTTAATTTTTTTTTTGCTGACAAATTGGAATCAAAACAATAATGTGATTCCCCCCCTCTTATATATTCTTTAAAATACAGCTAAATGAAATGCAGTTATTTTATATTTGTATTCTTAATGTAGATTTAAATGCTAAGTAAAAAAGAAACAATGCTGACATCTGTCTTTATTTACTAAGTGTGTTAAGTTTCATTAACTTACAATTCAAGCACATTTTTACGCATCAATGAAACAGTGGGGGTTTTTTCATCATTATAATTAATTCAATCTATTAGTCCTTAATTTCTTTAGAGAAATAGGTCATAAATAAAAGCTTATAGTTTGTTTACATGCTCAGATTCTCGGTACATTAGTGGTAATTCGACATGGCACATATCAGTTATGTGACTGGCTGTCAGCATTAAGCAGAGGCTTTATAAAAAAAAAAAAAAGACCTGCCATAGGAACACAATTTTTCTGACAGAAAGAGTCATTAATTATGGATTAATTTACTTAAGCTGTTAAAAGTCTCTCCTCTGGTTTGTTTATTTTGTTCATCCTCAATGTTGCTGTGTATTAATACAATGTACAGCTACTGAAATGTGAATTATCCCTGCCAGCCATTTTTCTAACCCAGATTATTCTCAATTAGAGCATCACTTTTTTTAATCATAGCATTGTATTTACCAGTCATTATAAACTCTTATCAGTCTGACAGAAAAACTGATTTATATCCCATCTTACAGGAATGTAAGGTGTATTAATCGGGTCCAATTCGAAGAACAACGCAGATTTGCTTTGAATATGAACTCTCTTTTTTTTCTCGTGGACTGCAGTAAGGTTGAGAAAATACCACAAAATCAACCCTGACGTTTTTAGTCACAACTTGCTCCTTTCTGTTCGGTTTGCATGTTAAATTCTGTGAAGCTTCTCTCTTGGGGGCACCCGGAGGTCATTCGGGATGTGTTTGCTGTCTGACTCATTTGGAACAACTTGGCCTTGTTGTACTACATGATACGTCTGAGAAAAAGGAACAAAAGAAAGACTGCAAACATTGTTTAGGGAAGAGAGACACTACTTTGTTTTCTGCATATTTGCTGTACTTCTATGATACAGCTGCAATGTGCTGGGAACTACAGAGTAGCATTGCATGATATTTAAAAAAAAAAAAGATATTGAAAATGTATTAACCTGCACTGATCTCACACTGATCTTTTTGTGGATGTTACAAGTCTGGTTTCTGTCTGTATTTGAGTTATTCATATTATCGTTTCTTGCTTGCTTTTATTGTGCTGCGACCTGATGTTTCGTCCTATTGTGTGTGTTTTTAATTTGCTAGGTTATCTATACTGGTGTGTGAAGGCTTGTTATATCATGTAAAGCACTTTGTGTTGCCCTTGGCATGAAAAGCACTTTACAAATAAGTTTGATTTGATTTGATGCGCAAATGTGAATTGTGTTTTAGCATGAAAGTTTGTATGTTGCCATTGGCAATAAACAAACTTTTGAACCTTTTAAGCTTTCCATCTTTAAATGAAATATTCCAGCTTCCTAATTTACAATAAGTAACGAGCAATGAGTGACAAACGGGTTATTTAACCTTTTATGCAGCAACTGAAATCTTTACAGCAAAACTAAACATCTTGCTAAACAAAATAAGCTGCGGGATGGTAACATACCGTTTGCCAAGCAACCTGATCATTTTTGGAAATGGCATAAATGGGTACCATGTCTTTAGCCAGTTGAAACACGATGGCATTTGTTATTTCTTTCTGCTGTTTGGAGCCGTTCTCAGATGGTGTAACACTTGCAAAGGCTGCTGAAATGTTTTTTGTTTTGGATGACAGTCAGACCTGGCTTTGCATTTGTCGTACTGAGCTGCGTGGTGCCGACGTAAATGGTCAAACAAATTGAGGTGTACTACCTCTTGTTGTGGCAACTGTCGACACAGAACACGTGTTAAGTTTATCATCCTTCTTGTAGCCGAAATAATTCCAGATAATTGGCATTTCTTTCCTTTTTTGGCACTAAGTCTTTCTGGTGATTTTCTCTTGTTCATTGCTCATTTTTCAATGTTACCAGCGACTCACTCCATCTGCAGGGGCATGGTCTGCTTCGGCAAACTGATTAAGAACAATTGTGATTGGTGGATTGCTGCGCGCAGGGTGTGTCGGGTACCCTTGATATTAGATGAGAACATGTTGAGTTCATTTGCCTCCCACATTGCAGGACCTGTAATGTGACTACTGCACACACGTACATTGTGATGACTATGCTGAAAGATCTTTTCACACTGTGCATTAGCAGGAGAAATTTCTAATATGGTCTAAGAGGCATTCCCATTTATGGTCAATATTTAGTATGAGGCCTACATCCCCCTGTAAGATGTTTGGGGCCAATAGTGACCACAGATGACAAAGGATTAGGCTGATGCCACAGTGGCAGCACGTGTGGTGCACCATGATATTAATGTCATCCATCTATTATAAGTCAGGGATTTATCTTCTGTTCTGTCCCTGCACATTTGATGCTTTAAGTCAGAAATCAATAATCCAAAACAAATAGATAAATAAATGAATAATCCGCACAATGAGTACTAAAAGTTGGGATAAAGGCAGAAGATTAATGTGCTGTCTTTTTATTGGTGCATTTGCTCCCACAGTCTCAGAAGCATAGCGAGGCTCAACAAAATGTTAAGATTCTCAGCTCTTGAAACATTTTACACTGAATCTTTAATTTTATGAAAATGCTTTCATCTTTTATGCCAATTTCATAACAAAAATGATTTAATTATATCCCCTTTCAGTTGTAAGATTTTACATCAAATCATTCAAAATCTGGACCTTACCTCAAATCTGACTTTCAGCAGCCACATTAAAGCCATCATCGAGGCAGCTTTTCACCAGCTATAAACATCAAGAGAAATAAAAGTTTTGTCTCCCAGAAAGACCCGGAGAAAATCATCGACGCATTCGTCTCCAGCAGCCTTTAATAGTCTTAACAGGACTTCCACCAAAAAGAGCATCAAAAAGCTGCTCATCCAGAACTAAGAGATTTGAACACATCACACCAATTTCAACATCCTTACACTGGCTTCCAGTCAGTTGCAGAATACATTTTAAAACCCCTACTTAAATCCAGAATACATCTGTGATGTGTTGAGGTGATATAAACCTAGTAGGGTTCTTAGATCCAAGAACATAGCAGGACTCAAAATGAATCCTAAACAATGTGAGAGACTCATATAATCACACAGAAAACAATTACTTCATGTCATTTCTGCTAAAAGCTATTGACCCACAGGGTGGACTTAGTTTTACACACACACACAGACACACAGACACACAGACACACAGACACACACACACACACACACACACACACACACACACACACACACACACACACACACACACACA
>JAOXYM010000021.1:19110336-19122372 GCA_028567055.1 Leptatherina wallacei
TAAAGTATTTTTCATTTCATTTCATTTCATTTCATTTCATTCATTTTCATTCATTTCATTTCATTTCATTTCATTTCATTTCAAGCGGACACAAACACACGGCTGTGTGTAGTTTTACACACACACACACACACACACACACACACACACACACACACACACACACACACACACACACACACACACCTTCTCCATTTGGGCTTAGTTTTTGTTCAGTATTAATGACACAGCATAATAAGGTATGTGTCAGATTATCATGAAACCTCAGATTTTAAAGTGAGGGCCTTCCTTTTTTCCCCTTTTTGATTAGAAATTCTCAAATCAACAACTGCATTTCAGCCTTTCATAGTGTGAACCTGCTGGTGCAGACAACTGTGGGAATTCACCTCCTGCCACATCAATTCTGCTTTGCTTGTTTAACCAGTGGCTGCCAGTGTGCTGTGGCAGTTTCCCCTCAGTGCATATTGCTGCCTCCATGCCTCTGGTAGTCTGCGGACCAAGAGTTCACAGCTTGCCCTCCATCCAGCTGTGTTATATTGGTTGGATCAGAGTAAGGTCTGTCCATCCAAGTTAGCTTTTAGACCATAAAAACAACATTGTACTTGACCTTTCAGCGAAGCTTTGGGGTATTTTTATAGAAGGAAAAAAAGCCAGAGGATGCACTCCTGTAGCACAGTGAATACTATATGTTCAGATTATGACCCATTTTCTGCTCGTCTGCCTCTCCACAGCAGCTAAAACCCACCTCCCTTATGAATTTCATATAGCCCTGACAACTCCTTAGATCCAAACAAAACTGGAAACTGAGCTGCTTCCTGGTGATCTACTTGCAAAGATTATTCACAAGTCTTATAATCACTGCCATGTTCAATGAAAAGGGTGCAATTCTTAGAATATCATTCATTCATTTTCTGCACCGCTTAATCCGATTCAGGGTCACGGGTGGTGCTGGAGCCTATCCCAGCAATTATCAGGCGAGAGGCACAATTCGTAGAATATACTCCACATTAACTTGCATTTGTTTTTTTTAGAATATCTAATGTCACTAATGTGCCAAGATGTGTCTGTATACATGATGTAAATCCTAAAAAAAAGTGAAACTGAAATGGTCCCTTCTTCTTTTTGTTGTGCCTTGGGTTCACCCATAGCCTCTTTTTTTCCCAGTCTTGGCGAATCATCGCAGGCTCATGTGATTTGTTAAGTCATGTCTTGTTTGTTTATTTTATGTGGAACATATAAGGGAACTGAAAAGCTTATTAAGATTGATTTTGCTCTATTTTTATCTCATTGTTTTAATTGAATGACTCCAACATCTGGTGCTATAAATTGTGGGATCATTTTGCATGCAGTTATGGAGACACAGCCAAATCCTCTACTCTGTGACCTTCTATATATAGATATAGGAAACCTGAATCTTTGGGGAGGAAAAAGTAATATTCTTAAAGTGGGAGAAGGAAGTGATATCCATTGAACTGATTGCATTAATGCTTATATAAGTCTTAGATAAGTCTTACAGAAAGCATAGATCATCCAGCTCTGCTTACAAAGCTTTTAAGGGAAATCTGATTCACTTCCTTCAGGTTTCACAGGCATTAGTTGTATAAATCAGTCTGAGTAAACTTTTTAATTCGTTCCACATTTCTTATCTGAGAACTTCTAACACTTGCACATGAACTTTACCCGAACATATCAAAATGTTTTCGTGTCTTTTTTTTCCTTTTTAAGCTAACAACAGTGGCTGACTGGTATATGCTCTGACGGCTTAAAGAGAAAAGTGCTGTTGTGTGTTGGTGTGTTCTCTTTCACCTCTGCTGCCCTTGATCAAAATGTCATCGCTTTTCTGTTTTCTGCTTGAAAATGGGTTGGAAGTGTCAGAAAAGAGGCTGTCACACAAGTTGGAAAAAAGTAGCTTTTTTCAGGGGATAAGTTCAACACCACAGGTTGTTTTATAGTCAAAAAGCAAATAAAAAATGTGCTTTTAGCATAATTGTTTGTGTAAATCAGTTATAAATTGCAGGTATTATCTCAGCCAAGGAGTTTGGGGGCTTTCTCCACCTTTTCCTTGGAGGTTTATCCGTTTCTTTTACGACAGACTTTTCAGACTTCTTCAAGCTCAACTTGACTGGGGAGCATCAGCGCAGCATGCTTGTCAGGTCTCCCCAGACTTGCTCTGCTGGGGTCAGGTTCTGGAGACAGGGTCAGCCCAAAACTTATCGGTATGATTCAGGCCATTTTCTTGTTGAAATGTAAACCCTTTTCTTGGCAGAATGGATTGCTTTTCCTCCTCTCCTCTGTTGCAGAAAAGCATCTTTACAGAATCATGGTACCATCACCATGCTTGACTGTAAGGATGGTTATGAAGGTGATGCTCTGTGCTTTGTTTCCTCCACACACACACACACACACTGTTGTGAACTGTGGCCAAATTCCTAATATTCGTTTCATCGCGTCGGTGGATTCTGCTTCTTGAAATCTTAAGTCGAGTGTCTCGCAGCAAATTCCCAACAAGCAGCTGAAATGAGTTTCCTCTGCAGGGTGCCTGGGCTCTCCTTTAGCAATAAGGTGAGTAACTCAATCATCCGGTAGAGGCTCAGAGTAGAGTCACTACCAGATGAGGTGGTTGGTAGGGGTGGGAACCTTTTAGGCACATCACGATTCAATTAGATTACAATACCGATGACCACGATGAGATTATAAAACAATTATTGATGCATCTTTTTTTTCCCTGTGTGACTACTTTACTCTGACTACTTTCCAAACAACAAAGAAAAAACTTGATCATCCTACATGAGCAAATGTTTGGGTTGTAGTTCACTTCCTGTATTTGGTTCATTTGAAGTGAATTTATTGGCGGACCAGAGTTTGCTTCTTTGATCCGCATCAGAGTTCAGCTGCTTATTTACTTCTCCACAAACAAACAAGAGTTTCTAAGCGAACGAGGCCACCCGTAGAAGCCCGAATACTTCCACGTGCTAGCTGTTAGCGCAGAGGCTGCTGTTCAGATTCTCTCTCAGCCATCGTGTCTGTTTAGGTGCACACCACAAACTGTCTGGGTGCTGGACTTCTGCAATTTCAAGTTCCACCTTTTGTGTTCGTCAACATTGTTATAAATTAACAGTTTAAAAGGTTCTTTTTTTTTTTTTTGTACATCAAATCGGTATCGTCCACCCGACTTTTTCTCCGAACTCTTGTGGTTCAGGCATCTGGTTATGATGTCCCATGGACGCCTCCCTGGTGAGGTTTTCTAGGCTCCTACCAGGAAGAGGCTCTGGAGAAGACCCAGTACACACTGCAGGGTCTACGTCTGTCAGCTGGCCTGGGAATGACTCGGGATCCCCCTCGATTGAGCTTAAAGAAATGACTGGGGAAAGGGAAGGCTTGGCTTTCCTGCATAAGCTGCTGTTCCCGAAACCCAAACTTGGTAGCAATTGGTAGAAAATGGTTGGATGGATAGTTTCCATGTCACCCAGATGCTATTAGTTATAAGAAAAAAATTTAAAGTAGCTGAACTACTGATGTAGATCAGGCTCTTACATAGATGACCACATCCCTCTCATTGCCTTGTTTTGTGTTCCTGCTCATGCGTCTCTTCAAAGTGCTTCTAAGTCGCCCTTTTACATCTTACCTGGATACATTTGGCAACTCGTTGAATATTGGGGAGCTACATTTTGTCATGCTTCAGTGACTGTGCGGTGCCCACTTCTCTTTAAAAAAAGCTTCTGATGAGCAGGCAGTGCCTCCTGGGAAAGTAGATGGCATGTTTTCATGTGCATTGTATGACTTTGAAGCTTCCCTCAGGTTTTCCCTGGGAAGCTGAGAAAAAGTGATTGCTCTGTAAAAGTATGGTTCGGAAACCATTAGGGGGGGTGTTGTGTTATCAACTGAAAGAATCAGGGCAAACCAGATTGCTGCACTCTGTGCAGCTATGCATATCCACATATGAAGTAATGCCGGTTGTGAAATATTGATTGTCACTTTTTATAACTGTACTGCATAGTGATGCAGTTTGGAGGTGAGAGCTTTGTTCAGTTTCCTCTATATGAGTATCTACAAAGTTCATAGCGGCTTCATTAAATAGTTTTAATTGTCAAATTATGCCCATTAACATGTGCTTACATTCAAACATCGCATATAATGCCAGAATTTCATTATTCATTATAAAGTCTTTTGTTGGTGGGACTCGGTGAAAAGAGTATTTTCATTTATAAGCTACCATTTAATCTTTCTCTGTGCATGTAGGGGGGAGGTTTTACCAACTGTCAGTTCTCTGTGATTACAGATTACAATCCTCAAGGCTGAAGGATGAAGGCTGAAGGATCTGCCACACCTGCATATAAAAGAGAATGTGGGTCACAGACCTGACCTATCATGATGTGTTGGCAGGTGTAGCATGAGTAATCATTTATGGCTTTGAAATCCAGCTAATAGAAAATGTTCTATTTTTATGAACAGGAAGAATATAACAGAAAATTTGAGATTGTTGCCTTTACGACTCGTTGGTTCAACCACATGACAACTTTGTAAGGATGATCCATGAAGTTGAGGTAGGAGTGTTAAGTTTAACTTCTTCAAACCAGAACCTGAGTTTCATCATGAAAGTTGTTAAAACTGAAGTGTGACTGAAGTGTGACGTAAAAACAAGTCAACAGCCAATTCTATCAATTAAATCTGTCTGATGGAGGTTTTCCTGCTTATCATTTGTAGAAGCATGTTTTTCACATCTCTCATCATCAAAGAGATAAGGTCAATGGCCCTGCAGCATTACTACGCGATTGAACCCCCCCCCCCCGCAAACCATTTAAACTGCTTATCAGCCAACTCTCCTGCCGGATGCCCCGCTTAGATCCAGAGATGAAAGCCACAGACAGTTGATGTCTGTAGTTGCTGTTTTTGAGGTCACCACAAATACACCAAAATCAGACGGCCAACGCTGGCACAGTTTACAATGCACCATCATATCTAACACCTGGAAATCATTAGAATACTTAAAAAGAAAGACACATCGGACTAAAGCCTAGTACAGCTGGAGCATTGCAGATCAGAGAACTCACCTGGTGTGATGTCGTAATTGAACCCCTATCATAAATATACAATAAAGTTTAGTGCTTCTTCTCACTGCTAGTGTTTTTAAAGGGTTTCCATTCAATTTCTTTGCAAAATAGAATCGATATTTCTAAAATTTTGACCAAGTAAAATTTACAGGTGTTTCCATTAAATGGTGTTTAGGGCATAAGCCGTAATTCTCATAAAATCTCCTCCTGCGAGACGCTACTTTGAAGAGGATGGAGATACAAAACATTTAGCATTTTGGAGCAGCTGTTTCGGCTGTCACTACTGCTGGTGCTGCTGTCCTCATCAGAAGACAAAAGCCGGGGCTGATGGTTAAAAGGCAAAGTCTATAAGAATATGAGTGGACACTAAAAAGGGAGGAATTATGGATTCAGAATTTCAAATTTCAGATTTGATTCATTTTTAAATCACTTTTCATACAGTAAGTAACACAAAGTGCTTCACATACAAACATACAACAACTAACTTTAAAAACACCCACCTGATCATAATCTCACTCATATTCGCTCACACACACCCAACATGCATTCAGCAAAAAACTAAACTAAAAAGGTAGGTCTTGACCCTCTTTTGAAAAAACATCAAATGTCTCTGCGGCCCTGAGCTTCTCTGGCCGGCTGGTCCAAACTGACCTACGTTTAATGAGCTGTGTGATGGCATTGAGAATGAGGTCAGCTCACCACCTGAATATACTGAATGAGCAGGTTATTCCATCAATGGATTTTTTTTTCTTCCCCGGTGGCATTCCAAGATGACATTGACGGATTCATTAGGGTTAAATTGTGAAGGAGTGGGTTAGGAAGCACGAGACATCATTTTCACACATGGATTGGCCACCTCCCACCGTAGAGTCCAGACCTTAACCAATGGTCTGGTTAAGGTTAATGAAATTCTCCATGAGTTGTTGCTTCTATTTTCAGAGGCACCATGTAATTGGTATTGATAATAGTGTTTTTGTACATAAAAGGTACACTGTGCCCACTCTTGTAGCCCCAGCTGCAGCATACTCAGCCAAACTTAGCATGTGTATTAACATTGATGTCATCTATCATGAAGATTTATGTTGGAGTTTTTTTTTTTCTTTCTAAACTGGATAGCCATGTGCGCAAACCCACAGAGCTGAACAAGCAACGTTATAAACATCCTCTGGTGTTTGTGCCAGGGGGCTTGGTCAAACGTTAAATGAGATCTATTATGGTGGAATGAGCCCATACTGCTTGGCACTCAAGTGGGGCAAAACATAGTAGCTTTGGGTAATTCCCTGTTCCCCACTGTCAATGTGGTGAAATGTCATCAAAGATGCACTTTACACTAAATATAGAAAACATCGTGAGAGATTGATATATTTGCATACACTTTGTAAACATATGCTGAGTAAAGATGATATTAAAGGCTCTAATCATGTTTCTCATGGGTTATCCACTTTGGAAACGACAGCAACATTCAATTAAGAATGGAATTAATTGGCTCGGTTCAATCGTTTTTATTTGATTGGGGAGTTTCCTTTAGCATGCTTAAGATAAACGGGCTAAACATTTAAACCCCAAAGCAAACTGATAGATTACAGGTCCAGTTTGATTTCTGATCTCTTCCTACATAATTGTCTGTTTAAATAACAAGGTGACTGGCTTGACTCACATTTGCATATCATTTTGCTTCATGTAATTAGGAAAGATTTGATACAGGTTGTATAATCCTCCCAAGAAATTGATAAAACAATCTAAGAGAGGGTTTCACCTGTCTCTGCTGTTTTCTGACATTTAATTCTCACTCTTTATCGCCAGTCACTTTCATGCAGCAGTTAGATATCAGGGCGGCTCAGGTGGTGCAAGAGTGCACCACACCACCTGAGGTGGTCCAATAACCGGAAAGTTGGCGGTTTGAATCCTGCTCACCCCAGTCAACTGTCATTGTGTTCTTGGGCAAGACACTTCACTCTTCTTGCCTCCAGTGTCAGCACCACTGGTGTATGAATGTTCGGTGGTGGTGGTGGTTGGCGCACATTTCTGTCAGTTTCTGTCAGTCTTCCCAGTGGCTACATATGTAGCTTACCATCACAGAGTGAGACTGAATAATTGGATTCACTAAGCTGCATATGCAGCTGTGGCTACATTATGTAGCCATCATCTTTGAGTCTCCTGAAAAGCGCTATATAAATCTAATCTATTATTATCAATATTTGATATCAGCATTTTGCTACTGAACATTGAGACTCACCTTAGCACCTCCTACTGCCATACATTTGGTGGTTTGTTGACAGATGGACATTGATTTTTGTGTTTACAAGCAAACATCAGGTCTCAAGTCGCATTGTTGTAATGAAAAACTAATCCAGATATAGTGAACGTAATACATCTATAAAGTGCTTTACATTTACAAGCCAGATTCTACCATTCACACACACATCCCCCCACATCCATACAGCACTCTTTATCCTACACACTGAGCCCCATCATGCACACACACACACACACACACTGATGAGCACATCAGGGTCAAAGGTTCTGTCTGTTGCCTGAGGACACTTTGACTCGTGGACCAGAAAAGCCATGAATCGAACCCTCCGACAGGCCGATGACAGCTCTACTACCGAAGCCACAAGATAACGTTTATGACGGCTTATCCACCCAATCAGTTAGAAATGATCATCATCATCCTGGTTCTTCGCAATGCCAGGTACATACGAGCCCTACCATGCATTATAATGCCCTTCAGTGCTTACATTGAATTTTCTGTGTATTTTGGTCCAAAAAGCTGCAGAAAATGTCACTGAGTTCAGTCTGGTATCGTAGTTATTAGGAATCGAGCGCAGCCATATGTCACAGAAGATACTTGGTAAAGAGGGCACAGCCCTTGATGTGTGGTCTGATAATGTCATAGAACCAGGGGGATGGGCAGTGCTCCTAGTCTTGTATAATACCTGCCTTTGTTTATGCTCCAACAAATAGGTCATGAGGTGCATCAGCAAGGCATCTCAGCATCTTCTAGTGTTAACACATTTTGAAGGGAATTTTGCTACATGCACTCCACATTTACTATTAGATGTAGACTTGAAGACTGCTGCAATTTGCAATTTCTGCAAAATAGACATTTTACAATCAAAGTGGCCTTTTTTTGTGTGTGTGTGTAATGTGATCAGCTAATTACACTTAAAGGTTGCATTTGCTGCTGATGTAACTATAGTCGCTAACACCCCTCAGCCCATGTTTTTCAGAAAAGCAGCTAGCTATTAACGCCAGTGATTATTAGGACAAACCCCAGCTATACCATGGACAAATAAGTTGCCAATATTGCCCAATGAGGGCGGCATCAAGTTATCTACTGTGTGCACACGCCTTGACGTCAAACAAGTGAGAAGTAGCAAGCAGGCTTGCGTATGTTGCTGCAGCGCCATGGGGGCACAACAGAGAGGAGGAAGTGGAGCAGCAGAAGCTTTCTGTCATCTCTTGCTATCTCACTGAGTGATCATTGGACATCTTAGTATAGCTGAAATCACAGCACATTGTCATCAACTGCAGTGAGTGGTGCCTTTGTCAGACTTAAGAAAAAGATAAATCAGGAATTTAAAAAAGCGAGAGCAGAAGCTTTGAAAGGCACCATGGGGGAACACTGGGGTGTGATGAGTCACTATTCTATTTCGCATAAAAAATTCTGATAAAATATATTACTGAGAGCAGCTTTGTTGGGAATTTGGCTTTGATAAGATAAAGAGAACTCTGCTCATAGTACAACAACAACATCTAGACTGAAACTATGTAGTAAAACATGTTTAAGTAGCCCATCTTCTGTTTGTATAAAAATGTGTTTTGAAATTGTTGCAAACTGACTTGATGGCTCACACTCCTCCCATCGCAAGGCATTGGGGGGTTGGGATGTTTGTCTTAGATAATTAGTGGTGCCTAAAATGCAATTAAAGCTATCAGTGCTTCTTACTGTGAACATGGAGAGGGAAATAAAAACGAGCTTTTGTTCACATCATTAAAAAAAAGATGTTTCAAATGAGAGGCCATTTCCCCACCTTTCCCAGTTACGGTTCCCCAGGACACACCACACAACTTTTTTGCCGGATTTCCTCCTCGATTTCCAGTTGTGTGTAGTCGCCATAGTTGCGGGCTGTCGGCATGACAAGTTAGCGCAGAAATCTCTTAGAGTGTGAGGGGTTCAGACTCAAATTGGCAAATATGTGAGGCGAACAGACCGAGTCCGACTGCGAGTCCGAGTTAGAATTTTTTTGAGGTGAATCTGGTCGTGTGTGCGGTTTACCGACTCAACTAAAATACACACATCACCAACAGTCAATGAGAAAGAGGAGCTAGGACACAGGAAATGAGGTCAGTCGGCGAAGACAACAGGAAACAGCTGAGTGGATAGCTTGATAGTCAACAGCTGATGAACCGCGTTCCCTAAAAGTATCTAATTCGCTCACCTCCAGCTCCTTTTTGCAGTGTAAAAAGTCCACACTGCAAACGTTGAAGCCTCCGTGACTTGATTCAGGGAGGCTTGGGTGGATTTCTCAGAGCAAATAGCTGCGCCAATAACCTCAGCAGCGAGGAGTCTGTCGGCTGTGAGTCCAGCAAGAGATTTCTTTTAGACTGACCAGGTGCAGTGGAACTTTTTTCTGTTGCCGATGATACTCCAGACATAAATGTTCTGGCTACGCAGAATCCTCCACCTTCTGTAAAACATTTAGATTATGCAAGCGGCTTCATCTGTGATTAGTAAATAATGGAAATGTTTTAGTATGATACCAAAATCAATCATGTGAAAGGAGGTTAAATCTATCCTAAACTCTGGCTGACCCTTTTGCTTATGATAAAAACCCACAGAGGGATTTAAATAAGCCTTGTGGGAGGTAATTGGGATAATACTGTCATTTGGCTAGGTAATGCTATAAATAAACCTTATGCCAAAATTCACAAATTGCTGAGTTTTAGTCAGGAATATTGCTGTTTTCAGCTGTATTGTGTTATTCTACTACCTCCACTACAACCGCTGTTGAAGCTGTGACATTATGTGTGGTCATTAGCTCGATAACAGCCTTTGGGTGGAATAGGTGCATGTAGGTGTGTCACCATATGGAGTCTGATCTTTCTGACTACCACAGTGCCATTAGCTAATGCATTCATGACCAACCCAAGCCTGTCTTGCTGTCCACTCTGCTTTAGGCTCCAGGACATGACAGCTGTGCTAGACAGTGAAGCCTGGGGTTCACCTTTGCTGTAGCAGGTCTCACAAGTTGGCATGTCCGTTGGCATGTGCATTCACTTGGATTTTACATGGCACAATGAGGCCAGCACACTTGCACCAGGTCCTTTGGACCCATGTCTCGTCAATTCCACTGAGGGTGATTCATTTATGAGAGTGGTAACCCCCCACCCCAAGATGTGCATCTAATGAATATTAAAATGCAAGATTTGGAAATGGAGACACAGGACTGGGTAGGGGCTTGATTTTCAGTCTGCTGAATACCACCACTTGACTGTCATCCAAGAAGACAGTTTACATCTTGAAGAAAGTTTGTTAAATGTCACATAGTGATTATGTCACTGTTATGACACTTTGCTGGCATTTAGATCTTGGGTTCTGTGAATGGTGTGGTGGTTTGGAGGTGAATTTTTTTGTCCCCTACAAGTCTTTAAAATGTCACTTTCGTTTCATTTGCCTTGCTGGGGTTTCTCCACATGTGGAAGAAAGTGTCAACATTGTTCTAGAGAATGTTATTGCTCAAGGAGAAATAATTTATGCAAATTGAGCCACCTGACCAGTACAAATATTAGCGGGAAGTGCTATCCATTTAACAGATTTTAATTATTTAGCGTGTGCCAGTTGTTGGATGTTTTTCCGTCATTCATATAGTTCATGTTGCTAAATTCTCCTCAATCTCACTGGAGAAACCGACGAAGGCTATAAAAGTTTTTGATTTATCAGACACAACAGATAAAAACGACTTATAAATGTTGTTTTTGACAGCATGTCTTTAAGCTTGATGTTACAACCTGATGCCTTGAAGTTCTTAGCCTATTTGCATTTCCTTAAATGCAATGCATGACCTGACTGCAGTGATCCCTGAAAAAAGGCTTGTTTGTGCAAGTGTTTGCCTGGAGGAATGCTGCATCTCTTTGTGGCTCAAATCTACTGTGTTGAATATTTATCACGCTTTCATGTTATATTTTAATGCGCTTACATGTCTGAGCGTATTACTCAGCTGTCTATGAAGGCTGGTTGCTTTCATCAAGTTAAAGCATGGATATTTGATTTTTTGGTACTTCTTTTTTCTAATAAAAAATATCCAAGATAAAAAAAATAACCCTTGAATTGGCTCATAAAAAGATTGTGCGGTGGAGTAACCAAGGGAGAGCTCACAGGCATTGACATTTTGCTTTGAGCTTTGCAAAGTTCCCCTCTGGAGTCATCCTTGCAGAAAAATTGATTGAAAGTGCAAGACATTTTACAAACAGACAGACCCAAACAGGTTCAGCCATGGATGTAATTAATGAAGTGAAGGATAGCTTCTTGGCTTTATTACTGCAACTTTTGACATAGAAAGACTTTCCTAGAAAATAGACAAAATAATGGTTTTGTGTTTAAATAACAGTTTATTGGGTGCTTGTGACCTGAGTGCTTTGTCATGTGTGTTGCCGTTTATTCGCTGCTGTCTGCCTGAGCAAAGTGCAGCTGAATAGGACTGAAATCTAAACATAGTAAGTGAGGTGTAGAAAGACAAACCAAAGATGTGTCGACAGTTGGATGGTTTAAGAACAGAGTTGGTTACAAGAAAATAAAGGAGGAAAGGAGGTGGAGAATTTTGACTATGATAGAGGAGGCTATCTAAAAGACAGGGACTATTTTGTGTCTATAGGTAACTATAAATCTGAGCTGACTAAAATCAAGTTCCCCAAGGCTCCATCCTGGGGCCACTGCTGTTTAACATCTACATGCTCCCACTCGCTCAAATTATAAATAACA